>OX439483.1:335187214-335353658 GCA_949320155.1 Melangyna quadrimaculata | reverse complement strand
CATACTTCATTCATACAAACAACCATTCGCATTTCATATTCTTAATTTTTTTTTGTGTTCCAACATTTTTTTTGTTGATTTTCGAAGAAAAGTCATCTTGTGACGAAGAGATGTACTAAAAATTCGAAATATTTGAAAATAACGACTTTTTATTAGTTAAAAGACCTTTAGAAAATGTGTCAGTTAGCAATAATAAGGCATATTTTGCATTTTTTTATTGAAACGGTTTTAGAAAACATATATGGTATTTGGAGAAAGTTATGTTGCTCCTTTTATATAATTACACTATCAAAAATGTATTTGAAAATGAGAAATGTTGATGTTTTTCAAGATCAAGATCAAGAGGATTATTCAAAAATAGGGTCCAAACATAGAAATTCAAACAGAAGATGTTAAAGTCTTATTCATTACCTGTAAGATGACGTAAACATAATATGTGTTTTTCACTTCAATTCGTCACAAACACCCCGGGCATGAAGGAGTTTTGGGAAATTTTGCGAAATGTGTTATCGGAATATTAAAATTAGAAAAGAAAAAAATCAACAAATTCAAAAAGTGAACAGAAGGTCTTAAAGCTAAAATGTCATTCTTTCATAAGCAATTTAGTTTTTTGCAATGTACGCCACAAACACCAAGGCCATTTACCCAATTTATCGTTTTTCTCAAAATTTTGTCCGGAGGCCTCTTAAAATTAAATATGATAAAATAAAAAAAAAAAAAAGTTTCTCGACGCTTTTCAAGATAAAATAGCATTTTTTCATAAACAATTTAGTTTTTTACAATACGTGTTGTATTGACTTTTTAAACGTTAAGGCCATTTGCCCAATTTCACGTTTTTCTCAAAATTTTGGATGGAGGCCTCTTAAGTCCGAAGTCCTGCGAAATCCCTACTTACCTACTTACTTAGGTCCTCGGACCTATTACGTCCGTGATGTTTCCCTTACGGGACATAGGGCCTCCACTACACCTACGCGCCATCGTGTACGATTTCTTGAAATATATTTCAGCTCTCTCCAACTTTTCCCCAGTCGTGCCGATTCCTGTTCGACCGTTCTTCGCCATGTACTTCTAGGCCGGTCTTCCCTCCTGTGTGAGCGGGTTCCACTGCATTGCTTGAGATGCAATGCACCGATTGCCTTTTCGAAGCGTATGGCCAATCCACTGCCACTTTCTTCTTCGTATAATGGAGTCTATGGGCTCCTGACCCGTTCTCGCATGAAGTTCGGCATTGGAGATACGGTTGGGCCAGACAATCCTCAAGATGTTTCGTAGACATCTATTAACGAAGGTTTGCAGCTTTCTAGTGACAATTTCAGTGACTTTCCAAGTGCTGCAGCCGTAAAGCAGAACGGATTCAACATTGGAGCGGAACAGTCGTAGCTTGGTCTTTAAGCTAAAAGAGTTGTTTCTCCATATTTTGGACAGCATTCCGAACGCAGCCTTTGCTTTTCTGATTCGGCTGTTTACGTCCAGTTCAGTTCCGCCACCCGTAGAGATAATACTCCCAAGATATTGGAAATCCTCTACCATCTCTACCGGTTGTCCAGAAATATTTACTTGGATTGATGAGGAAGTTCCAAGGCTGATCCTTTTAGTTTTTGCCGAGTTGATCTTAAGCCCTACGATTTCTGCTTCTCTCTCCACCCTTGTTGTCATTTGATGGAGATCCATGATCCTATGAGAGAGTAAGCATACGTCGTCCGCGTAGTCCAGATGTTTGAGGTGAGATTGCAGAGTCCACTGAATTCCTCCATTTCCATTTGACAAAGCTGCGTGCAGTACGTCACTTATCACCAACAGGAACAGTATTGGTGACAGTATACAGCCTTGCCTAACTCCACTTTGGATTTCAAACTCCTCTGACAGCCTACCTTTGTGCAAAACGTGACACCTGGATCCATCATATGTAGCCTTGATAAAAGCAATCAATTTATCTGGGATGCCCCTCCTGTGCAAAGCAAGCCAAAAAAATTCTCTATTGACACTGTCGAACGCCTTTTCAAAATCGATGAACAGCAGGTGAAGTGGTGATCGATATTCAACGCACTGTTCGATGATGATCCTCAAGGTGTTGATGTGATCAACACAGGAAGATCCAGTGCGGAAACCTGCTTGTTCGGCGTCGAGTGTGTCTTCGAGGTGGTCTTTAATTCGGTCCAATATTATCCTTGCTATTATCTTGGCTACTGCAGGCAGAACGCATATTCCTCTCCAGTTTTCGCACTGTGTGAGATCTCCTTTCTTTGGGAGCTTGACAATCATTCCTTTTTTCCACTCTTCAGGAAAGCTCTCTGCTTCCCAAGCTCTCTTAATAAGTGGGTGCAGTAGCTCGCTCGATGTCGTTGGGGCTGCTCCTAAGAGCTCTGCAGGAATACCGTCAAGTCCAACCGCTTTGTTGTTCTTCAGTGCTTTGATGGCGGTGATAATTTCTTCTTTACTGGGGGGTACGGTGCGTATTCGGGAAATTGTTACTTCGGGTAGCTCAGTGGGAATAGGGTTCACTTCACTTGCGAAAACGCGGTTCAAAACCGCAGAAAAGTGTTCCCTCCACCTTATGAGCTGGTCCTCATCCGAAATTAGCAGGGATCCGTTTGTGTCTTTAACCAGGTGTTGTTTAGAGCTATGGACACCAGTGAGCTCTTTGGTAATTCTGTAGACGGTCCTACTGTCACACCTACTAGCGGCTTCTTCTGCTTCTGTAGCCAGTGCGTTGATGTAGTTACGCTTATCACGTCGCACACTACGGTGAACTTCCCTCATCTTCATGCGGTACGTAGACTCAAGCTCGTTTCTCCCTGCTGCTGGGGTAGCTGCGATGCGAGCTTTAAGGTGTTTCCTTTCTTCCATCCTTGCCCAAGTTTCGTCGGAAAGCCAAGCACTATTTCTTCCTTGCGCCCGGCCGACTATACTTTCAGCACCGGATATGAACACATTTTTCACAGCACACCAATGATTTTCGATGGATGTGGTTTCCGTGCTGCTGATTGCGTTCAATCCTTGTGAAAGGTGGTCCCCTAGTTGTTGGCGCACTGCAGGATCCTTTAGTCTATCTGTATTAAACTTGGGCATTCGAGTGTTTCCTTGGGATCTCCGAACTGCAGCTGTACGCAATCTTACGGTAGCAATTATCAGATGGTGGTCCCGGGCCATTCCCATGTCAGCACCTCTTCTGTTACGGACGTCCTGGAGACTGCTTCTAAAACGCCGGCTGATCGCGAAGTGGTCAATTTGGTTGGAAGTTGCTTGTCTGTCAGTCGACACCCAACTGACTTTGTGGCACGTCTTATGCTCGAACATGGTCCCTCCAATAACAAGGCCGTTGGCGTTGCAGAAATCGACAAATCGTTCGCCATTGTCGTTTCGGTTACCAACACCATGTTTTCCCATGACATGCCTTAGCCCAGTGTTGTCATTGCCAACCTTGGCATTTAAGTCTCCCATCACCATAACTATATCACCTCGTGGAACGCTATCATAAGCAGCACTCAGCCGGTTATAAAAGGCCTCCTTCTCCTAGTCAGAAGAGAGCAAAGTTGGGGCGTAACACTGTATGATGGTGACGCGACGTACTCTAGTCCGGAACCTGGCTTTCAGGATCCTGTCACCTAAAGGCTCCCAGGAAATTAGGCTTTTGAGAGCTGTTTTGGAAAGCAGCAATCCAACGCCAGATTCCCGAGCGCTTCCAGGTGTTTTTCCGGAATAGAATAGTACAGTGTTACGGGTTGGTGACTTGAACTTCCCCGAACCCAGCCATCTAACTTCACTTATCCCTAAGATGTCCATCCTATACCGCATGAATTCCTTCTCTAGTTGCAGGAATCTGGCATTCTGAGGACCTTCTTTTCCATTGTCAAGAAGCGTCTTCACATTCCAGAAACCAATCTTTGTCCGGGTACAATAGCCAAAAGTCGTCAACGAGTTATCATTAATTATCCGAGGCGTAGTGTTGGTTTCGGTAGCGGGTTGATTTCAGTTACGGAGAATGCTAACCTCCGTAACCTATCCTAGAAAGCTAGGCCTTTTCGCACTTGTAATTTTAGCCTATTTATGTATATTGGGATACATAAATAGTTGCCCGGGGACCACCACGAGGAGGTAAAACAAGCACTTCATCGTGACTGATTGTTGCGCTACTGGCCCAGACCAAGTTCTGAGCAATCAATAGTTTCCCGATCAGGCACGATGCAGGTCGCGAAATCCCTGAATTGACTTTATGTGTAGACGCATTTTAAGATGTGGAGAGGGGAGGTGGAGGCGGGAGTTTTTCAAGCTGAAAAATTTGTTGTAATACAATCATGTTGACACATGTTTTTAGTGTGCTTTTCATGTATCCTGTGGAAAGTTAATGTCATTTTTATGGAATGATCATTTTTTAAAAGTACAACAAGTAATATATTGCCCAAAACCATTTTTAAATAATGGGATATTAATGAAATTTAGTATAAATGTTTCAATTGACATGCTAACCAAGAATCAAAAGAGTCCACAAAAATATCTTTGGTTGTTTTTGTTGACGGAGAGATGAAAGTGAGTGATTATTACCATAACATCCATGAACAAATTCTGACACTTATGAGCTTTGCTAAAAATATTAAATTTATATTGGCACCCAAGGATCAAAAGAGTCCGTACAAATATCTAAGGTCCAAGTGTGTTTTTTTGGGGTGTAATGTTTGACCACCTTAACGGAAAAAACAGTTATTTCTGTTTCAAAATTTATCTCACTTCTTTTAGGGTGCTTGTATCATATTGGTTGTTCTTTTATTAGATTCTGCATTAAAAAATACCTTTAAATCATATATCACATAATACAATTTTTCGTAAGAGCTAACATTTTGCTCCGTATAGGGCAGGTAAAACATATACAGCCGTATTCATTAGAATCCACTGAACAGATGAATAGTTATGAACTGCATAAGGATTTATGTAGCAACTATCCAATGTTGCATAAATTGTTATGCATAAAATATTTTTCAACCCATTATACTTATAATGAGCTTGTGTCAAAATTAGTACTATAAATGAGGAATCTAGTACGTTTTACTTTCAAAACTGACAAAGGAGATCCAGCTGTGTGTGTGCGCTGCGTGAAGAATCAATAAAAATAATTCTTTTTGTATTCATTTCTTTTAATATTATTATAATTATACAGTTGCTTTGTTCTTTGTTTGTGTTCGCAAATAAAATAAAAAATATTTGAAACAAAAAATACGTCGTTTTTGATTTATTCCATGAATTGTTCCATTTACTCACATCGTGATGTTTTTGTTGAGGAGAAAAATGAAAGGGTGGTGCTTATTTTGTAATGCTTAAAATTCATTTGTTTTTTCCCATGAAAGTGATGAAGGTGAATCTTTGTACAATTTTATTTAAATCACGCATGCCGTCGAGCATTTGCAAAAGTTGTAAGATTTGATGGAAAATCTTTAAATTTTGCACATTTATTAGGCAGCTTCTGTAAAAGTGTACAAAAAAAATATTCTTTATTTTTTTAAACAATATCCCAACAAAAATGTACAGTAAATTAACAAAACCAACATTATTAATTGCTGTATTAATTTTACAAAATATTTTGAAAGTGAGATTTCAACACCTCAAAGATTGCAAAAATAAGCGCCCCCCTAACATCTATCTACATTATTGCTAAGAGTGTGAGTCAAAGTGACATTCCGATACTAAACAACCCTTATGTTGGCTCTATACAACCTCCAAACGCGTTTAGCTTATGTTGCTTCTATTCAATGTTGCATAAGTTTATGAATAAGGTTTTTGCGTTCAGAGGCATTATAAAGAGTACATAGCGCTATGCACTCGCTATAATTCGTTTATGCATAAGGCTGATAATCTCTAAAACAACTCTTTAGATCAAGTCATTTTTAAGGACTCTTTTGGTACTTGGAAACCATGAAATATTTGATATTTTTAGTGAATTTCATCGGTGTCAAAACGTATTCATAGATGTAATGGTAATAATGACGCACTAATATGTCGCCTTCAAAAAAACACCCTTTCACCACAGATATTTTTGGGGACTCTTTTAATTCTTAGTAAAAATGCCAAATGAAACATTTATACAAAATTTCATTAAAATCCCATTATATTAAAATGGTTTTGGGTAATGTACTACATGCTGTACTTTAAAAAAAGTGATCATTCCATAAAAATGACATTAACTTTCTACAGGGTACATGTATCTTTTCATTTTTAGTCTCTTTAGAATCAGCGTTGGAAAGCACCCTAAAAACATGTGTCATATGATTAGATTGTATTACAACAAATTTTTCAGCTTGACAAACTCCCGCCTCCCTCACCTCTCCACCTCTTAAAATGCGTCTATACAAAAAGCCAATGCGGGGATTTCGGGGGACTTTGGATATGTTGTTGAGAATAAAATTCTGCGTCGATACCAGAACTAAAATTTCATGAATTAATTTGTCCCTGGTCCGATCCTATCTTTCTTAGACTAAAGGTAGTTAGTTATTTCAGTGAAGATAACAAAAGCTATGACATTTCTTTGTGGTGAAGTCTCCATGTTGTGTAGTAGTTTGAATAGAAAAGAAAAAAAAATTAAATTTTGATTTATTTAAAAAACTTTAATTAAAAAAAAAAAAATTATTTAAATTTATTTATTGAACAATTTAATTATTTCACAACATTTATAGCTTAGATAAGAAGCGACGCGTTTCGGTTTTAAATAACCATCTTCGGGCTTTAATTTTTTGATACGTGTAGTTGCTCTTGCAAAGATTTTGATTTCCTATCTAAACTATAAATGTTGTGAAATAATTAAATAAATAAATTTAAATTATTTTTAAAAATTAAAGTTTTTTAAGGAAATTAAAACTAGTTTTTTCTTTTCTATTCAAAATAACAGAAGCGATTAATTTAACAAAAAAGATACATATAGGTAACTAGTTATTTGTGATTTATTCAATATATTTATGAATTATAGGTTTTACAATCATGTAATAAAAAGTATCGTATCTTGAGGAAATAAGGAGTAAATAAATATATAAATAAAAATAGTAAGGTAAGTACCTACATAGTTAGATTCATATGTAGTTAAAAAAAGCAATATGAATAAGTATACAATCAAAATAATTATGTACATACACATACACCAAATTACTTTAGACTACCTATGTACATTACATATGTACCTACCTACATATTATTTAATTGAAAGAAAGAAAAAAATGAGTCTGGGGTGGATCCACAGTAGTAACTTCCCATTGTGCACTTGAAAACCATAATACATATTTACCTAAGTGGTTGGTAATTATATATTATATAGTTTAATAACTTTGGGTTTTTGGATAATCAGTATATAGGTAGGTATAGATATAGAGATACATACAGGGCAAAATGTGACATTACCTATAGTTTGTACTTTTTTTCTTAACTCTTCTCGGTATAAAGGTATTAATTATTCAAGCCAATTATTTCAAAACAGACTATTGGCTAAAAAAATACCAAAAATCAGCGGAGTGTACTTAAAAAAACAAAACATGGAACCAAAGAATATAAAAATGCAAATTAAATGACATTTGCAAAATTTCGATTTTGATGGTAGGAAGTTTTCGAATTAAAACATTCTCAAATGTTTTTTCGTGCAACATTTTGATTTTTAGCTTTTTAAAGGGTGGTTTTAAAAATCTCAAAATAACACAACATTTACATATATGGTATAGGTATACACTTTTGTTAAGAATTTGAAATCGATATCATTGTTTTTTTTTTTTCAAAATATATGAGTTCAAAAACATTTGTTAAGAATTTTAAATATTTTTTTTTCAGTTTTTTTGCTCTAAAAAAAACTGTTTATTGAATTTTTTAAAAAAATTATCAGTTGTTGACTACGTCATTATATGTATAAAAATAGATTGGGTTCAGAACCATTTGTTTTTCTTGAAATATTTGAGACAAAAATTATATTTCAACTGTTTTTCTTAGTTTAAAAAAAGTGTCTGTTGATTTTTTTTTTAATATTTACCAATTTGGTATTGTGTAATTATGTGTAAATTAAAATTAGTCTGAAGTGAATATCTTATTCCGTTCTCGAGATATTCCAGATAAATTCAATTTTAAAGCTCCTTTTTAAATTGCTGTAGTAAAAAAATGGTTTATTGAATTTGTAAGAAAAACTTTTCAGCACGTTATGACAATATAATCTGTAAAATAAAATTTATCCGAGGTCGATATCCTTATTCATTCTCCAGATATGGTGGACGAAAAAAGAACCCCGAACAAACGTACATACACACATACAGACATCTTGCTAAAAACGACGAATTCTGATTCTAGAGACCTCAAAACATAAAGATATGTCAAAATGTTCAATTCGACAAATCGCACCAATTACAATAACTTCCAATGGGAAGTTAAAAATCCAAATTAAAATAAAAAAATGGGCACGACTCTGGAACGCACAAACTTGCTCTCTTGCTAACAACTTGTTTGTAGCTAACAACTTGAACGTAGCTAGAAATTGATGATATACAATTACATATCTATAGATTCCAAAATATTATGAAAGCATTACAAGAAATTAAATAAATTATAACTATAAATTACTATAAATTTATTATTTTAATGTCTCTGAGAGTAAGAGCTCAAAATCAAGTATGCCATCTGATTTGCTTGATAAATATGAATTTATGAAAAATAAAAAATCGTGGTTTTCTTATATATATACAATTTTTCGCTCATTTTCAAAAATAAAATCTAGTATGCCAACGTTTAGTATTTATTGAAATACAATTTTACACAAAATAAAAAAAAAAATCATTAGCCCGGTTTCAAGATACTGAATTTAAAAAAAAAAAAAACAATATTTTTTTAAAATTCCAAAAATAATTTTTTTGAAAATTTGTATTTGAGGATTTAGTTTCGACCAACGAAAAAACATAACATTACTTACTGTACTATACCTATTAGAAAAATGAGTCTGGGGTCGACCCACACTAGTAACTTCCCATTGGTGCACTTGAAAACCATATATACATGTGTACATATTTACTTAAGTGGTGGTTGGTAAAGTATAAATTATATAATTTTATATTTTACAGTGTAATAACTTTGGGGTTTTGGATAAACAGTATATATGTAGGTATAGATATAGAGATACAGGGCAAAATGTGACATTACCTATACCTATATTTTGTACTTTAGCTATTTATAATAGTAAAAATTTTATAATTTTTTTGTAAATAGTCTAAAAAATTCTAAGAATTTTACGTATATAACTTTTTTTCCTAACTTTTATCGGTATGGATGTATTGATTATTTAATCCAATTATTTAAAACAGACTATTAGCTAACAAAAATACCAAATATCAGGGGAATGTACTTAAAAAAAAAAACATGTTTTCAAAGAATATAAAAAGGCAAATTAAGTGTCATATGCAAAATTTCGATTTTGTAGCGATTTTGAGTGTAAGAATTTTTCGAATTAAAAAATTTTTGAAAAGTTTTTTCTTGCAACATTTTGATTTTTAGCTTTTTAAAGGGTGATTTTAAAAATCTCAAAATTACACAACATTTAGGTGGTAAGGGTATACATTCGTAGAAAATTGAAATCGATATCATTGTTTGATTTTCAAAATATTTGAGTTGAAAAACATTTGGTAAGAATTTTTAAAAGTTTTTGTTCCAGTTTTTTGCTCTAAAAAAAACTGTTTATTGAATTTTTTTTTTTATAAATAACCAGTTATTGACTACGGCATTATATGTAAAAAAAAATAGATTGGGTTCGGAATCATTTTTTGTTCTTGAAATATTTGAGACGAAAATTATTTTTCAACTGTTTTTCTTAGTTTAAAAAAAAATGTCTGTTGGATTTTTTTTTAATATTTACCAATTTAGTATTGTGTAATTATGTGTAAATTAAAATTAGTCTGAAGTGAATATCTAATTCCGTTCTCGAGGTATTCTAAATAAATGACATTTTACAGCTCCTTTTTAAATTGCTGTAGTAAAAAAACATTTTATTGAATTTGTTAGAAAACCTTTTCAACACGTTATGACAATGTTATCTGTAAAATGAAATTCATCCGATGTTGATATCTTTATGCGTTCTCTAGATTGGTGGACGAAAAAAGTACCCCAAACGTACGTACTTTGTACATACACACATACAGACATCTTGCTAAAAACGACGGATTTTGATTCTAGAGACCTCAAAACGTGAAGATATATCAAAATTTTCAATTCGACAAATTGCACCAATTACAATAACTTCCAATGGGAAGTTAAAAACAACTATTTTTCATAATCCACATAGAAAAATAATTAAAAAATAAAAATCAAATAAAAAGTAGGTTTGGTAATTTTCAATTTTCTCAAAAACTAGAAGATATAAAATCATCTAGTTTTCATTTTTTAATGAATTAGAGAAACGAATTCAGAAAAAAAAAAAATATTTTTATTTAAAAAAAAAAAAAATAATTTTACTGTTTTGAAAAATTACACTTAAAACTTTCTTTTAATCTTTTTTTACCAAAATTTTGAGTTGAAAACCCGTTTTTTTTCGAAACAGTGCATAAATTTCATTTGGTTTAAAAACTAGCTAATAGTAAATGGTGTTGACTTTGAAACAAGGTATAAAACTTAATTAGGTGCCATGACATAAAGACCAAGTTTCATAAATCCAAATTTCGGTGTTTGGCCTTATGACGCTTTACAAAAGCGACATAAGGCCAATTTTTAAGAGTCTTTATTTTTATTTATTTATTTCATCTACCGAGCTTAACTCTAACAGATATATAAAATACTTAAATCTAGGAACTATTATTAATATTGGCATATACATATATGTATGTACATAAATATCTATTAATTTAACAGAAATGTTTCATTTACTTTAAATGTTAACTTTTTTCTTTCATCATATAAATCTAAGGCTAAGCATTTAGAATTATAAAGATGAATACATTTTGTAATGGGTTCATTTTGCCCATATCTAGAAACATGTCGAGGAATACACAAAAAATCTCGCTGACGAATTATTCTTTCTGCAGCTTATATTTTAAAGTGATTCAAAAGGTTAGGACTTTTTATGCGGCATGAAAAAACATCATGAATTAACATAATACAATTAACATTTCGTCTAGTTTCCAAGATATCTAGTCCGATTAAAGTACACCTGGTAGCGTAAGGGGGCATTTCACTTAAGTGCCAATTTAGTTGTTTGACAAAGAATCTTGTAAAAGATTTTTGCACGCGATCCAATCTCATATGAGAAGTAACATACGTAGGACACCAAACAATAGAGCAATACTCAAGCAACGGACGTACAAGAGCAGGGCGGTAGCGTCCATTGGGGTAGCCGGGGGCAATGCCCCGGGGCCCCCGGCCAGGGGGCCCCCAACGGAGATATCCTTTTATATTGCTCGAATCGGTATTAACCTTGTTAAGCTAGCTTCGTTCAGCTCAATCCCACTTTTTGAGTCATTGCAACTTAAATCAAATTGACCAATAAAATCAACTCTAACTGTAGATCCTACGTATAAGCTCACTATGTAGTGAATTCAATCAACCGATGCATTACACCAATTCTAAGTTTCTCCACTAATATTCAAGTGTTTTCTGCTTCGTTTTGTGTATATGTGACTCTTGAAATGTTCATTTGTAAAATTAAAATAAAAGAATTGGGAGAAAACTCTAAAAATATGTCTTCATGTTCATGATTAGCGAAAGCTCATGCTGGCCAGATGGTGGAATTAGTACGGTGCATTAAGATTTCATTATATGCTGCTTTGGGAAAAAAATCCGACATAAGGTTTGACTTTCGGTATCAGTACACGAGCCGTTGTGCTGCCATTTTTTTTAACGGTTAATTCTTTTTCATACGTAACTCACGTAGTTTTAATCAAAGTTATATGGCATACACATATTTGTAGCAAATTAAATTTTCTACAAATTAAGTTTTGTAACTTTTAACGCTTATTGCTATATGGCTTACAAGTTAGTGCATTTTGTTAAAAAATATTCGTCATATTCTCATATTTCTTTTTTGTGTGTCATCTGATTTTTCTGCTCACTTACTTTCTTTCAGGTCAACATTTTTGAATGACATAAGTTCCATCATGATAAAATGTTAAGGAATTGGCAACTTTTTTGATGAATAAAAATTCTTCATTGTATTCGAGCTATCCAGATCTATGCAACGCCCTTATAATATCTTTCACTGTTCCTGTTACCACAGCATAAACGGAAGGATATTTTATAAAGCTGACATTAATAAAAATTACTTGCAAAGAACCATGGAACAACAAAACCTTAGCAATATATCATTGATTTCGATCGAAAATCTAAGTGCACGGCAAATAGATTTGAGAAAAGTTATCGCTTCTGCAAAATCCAAAATAAAAATTATTTTGTACCTTAAAACCTAACCTTTTATTTCTGTTAAACACTTCTAGAATTTTTTGTTGAAATTTATTTAACCAATATTTAGGCAGTCGTTGAGGTATAGGGCCCCATATTTGGTTTTGCCCCGGGGCCCCACAAGCTGTAGCTACGGCCCTGTACAAGAGACACATAAACAGATTTAAAGCATATGGATTTGAAAACTCTTTAAAATTACGCTTTAAAAATCCAAGCATTAAATTTGCCTTCGCAACAATATAATCTTTATGCTACGAAAACGTCAGTTTACTATCAATTATCACCCCAAGATCTTAAACAACATTTTGAAGATCTAAAACATGATTTGATATTTTATATTCATAAAAAAGAGGAGTTATGCTACGATAAACAGAGAATGAGTGACATTTTTTATATTTAAACAAATAACATTAAGTTTTCACCATTCAACTATTGCATTTAAATCATTTTGCAGTAAGTAGCAATCTTGAATATTATAAACGCGTAAGAATATCTTCAAATCATCGGCATACATTAAACAGCAAGCATTTTTTAACAATAATGGAATTTTATTAATAAATATAATGAACAACAATGGGCCCAGATGACTTCGACAGATAAAACATTAATAGTTCTAGAATAAACATTTTCTAATTTAACTATTTGTTTTCTATTTTTTAAATAGCTTGCTATCCATTTTAATAAAACAGAAAGAATTCCAAAAGAACGTAATCTAGTTATTAAAATATCATATGAGACGGTGTCAAATGCTTTGACAAAATCAGTGAAAATAATATCTACTTGACGACCTACTTCGAAAGAATCAGATAAATATTTTGTGAATAAAATCAAATTGAGCTGATGAGGAGAAATATATTCTTTAACATTAAAATACAATTTTTGAGTAATAATTATTCCTTTGTAATTTTCAATGTTTTGTCTAGGTCCTGCTTTGTAGATGGGTGTTATATACGAAAGCTTCCATTCATCCAAAAATATACCTGTAGCTAAAGACATATTAATGTATATGGTGTTATATACGAAAGCTTCCATTCATCCAAAAATATACCTGTAGCTAAAGACATATTAAAAATTATTTTTAAAGGAATTACTAGAGTTTCACAACACTGCTTCAAAAATATTGAAGGAATTTCATCTGGACCATGACCATCACCACAACCAATTGATTGTATACCTTCTTGAATGTATTTGGTCGACAGATATAAAATTCTTATATTAGCATTAAAAGAAACAGTGTTGTCAACAATCAGGTTTGTGTTAATATGGTCAACATTAACACTTTCAAAAAAGGAAGCAAATAACTCGCTTGTAGTTTGGATATCCGTAGACGAAATGCCATTATACTCCATATTTCTTTGAAACCCAAAAATTTTCTTTTTCCCCTTCAAAAATGTCCAAAAACCTTTTGGATTATTAGTAATTTCAGATTCAACATTTATTACATATTGTTTATATAAAAATCTATTCAAAAAATCCTACTCACGCCGTAATTGACAAAAACGATTCTTGTCACTGACATTGTTCGATCTCTTGAATGACTTATGCGCTTTATTTTTCGCATTTTTCAGATTCATTAACCTTTGATTATGCCAAGGAAGTTTTTTCGCACGATTTTTCCCTTTACGAGGAACACATTTTTCAAATCCATTAAATAAAATTTTAATGAATGAATTATATATATCACTTAAATGAGAACCTGAAAGAACATTCAACCAATCAATAGACTCAAACAAAGCATTTAATGCATTAAAATCAGCTTTCCAGAAATTATATTCGACAATAGCACTCTGCACGATCAATGAAGAAATTAAAAAGGTATGAAATTCCAAATCCACAGCAAGGGCTACATGATGAACTGAATTATTTAATAATGGACAAAGAGCTTGATTAACTTTACAATGAATTTCATTATTTGTGAAAACAAGATCAAGTATTCTATTTAAAGAATTAGGACAATCATTTTTTTGGCATAGGAAAAAATTGAATCAATAAACGAGAACTCTCTGTCCTTTTTCAAATTAATAGGAATTAAGCTTTTGTCTTCACTTGAATATACCCATATAATGTCTCCCAAATTAAAATCCCCCAAAATAATACTTTGTTGGTTTTGCAATATTTTGCTCATTGCAATTTCTATATTAGCTGCATGATGTTCATAAATAGTACTAGGACTCTTCGGTGGAATGTAACTAGCAATAATTAATAAATCTTCACAAGAACATAATTTGTTATTCAAACGAATTGATACACATAATTGTTCGATGTCATCAAAGTTATTCGGAAGAGAAATTTCTTTTGTACTAAAACATGATTGTACTGCGATCAGCACTCCCCCTCCTCTCGTTGTTGTAGGTGTAAGTACACGATCCAAACGATGAACAGCATAAGAGTTCTCAAAAATCTCTGCAGTATGAATATGATAGTGTAACCATGTCTCAGTGATCACGATAACATCGTACTCATGTAGTGTTGATGCAATGCAGCAAAGAGTTGGTTTGTTTTGGTTCTTAGACCACCAGCATTTTGATAGTAGATTGTTATATCATTTTTAGAACAGCGATTAGAAGGTGAACGTGAATAAAGTGATCGAGGGAGATGCAAAGAAAAGATGTTGTTATTGTCGGCTAAGTATCGATTATTCGGTGGGGAAGTTGTGACGTTAGTGAGCGAGAGATGTGAAGAAAAAATGTTATTGTTGTCAACTAAGTATTGGTTTTAGGTTGCAGAGGTGGTGGTGGTAGAAAGCTCACTTTCTTTGGAATGAAATGAAAATTTCTCACAGTCACATCGGATTTGAGTCAAAAGCTTCCTTAATTACACGTGATGGTACACCGAGGCGAAAATTTATGAATTTAAATTTCGAAAGATCAGCATCTTTTTTATATATAATAAGGGAATACATGAAAGCAACTTAGTTGGGATATTCAACTTTCTTGATGCATATGCATTGAGTCTGCAGATGTTCTTGTTGAGAAACGAGAAAGATGAAGCCATTTGGTTGAAATGGCAATATCAAGGACTTCTGTATAGGATGTATCGTTGTATCGTTTTGTGTATGTACTTAAGTGGTATTTGTTTTCGGAGCAGGAACAAGTGTCTTTGGAACAGCCTGGAGCTTTAGCACTCATAAAATCCTTATTATATACAACTTGAGTAGCATCTCTTACAAATTGATTTGATAAAGAGTCAATTTTTTCTAATGACATTTCACATGATGCTATTTTTTGTTGTCGGATGCTATTCTTAAACTAGCCACTTCAACATTTAAGCAATTAATTTTATCATGCAATTTACTAACAGTTTTTATTAGATCACTAATTTTGCAAACTAGAACAAGGACAGGAACACTTGCACAGACATGAACAATTTATGCTGGCCTTAAGAAAGTTAAAATTTGTCTCAGTCAATACAGCACATTGATCATGAAATTTAAGACCACAAATACCGCCACATATTATAAATTTATTGTTAGTTATGGTTTTATCACATTTGAAACAATTTTCGGGCATTTTAAACAGAAACAAATAGAGTAATAAGAAATAAAACCAGCAGTGAAAAGAGACACGTCCACGCACGGCAAGACTCTATGAACTCAAGACTCTATGTCCGCTTTTTAAAGCGTCATAAGGCCAATTTTATTTTAGACATAAGGCCAAATGTAATATTTAATTTTTTTTTACCAAAACCAGTTTCAAACACCGTACATAATTTTCAAAATAAATTTTCGATTTATTTTAATCATAGCTTTGGTTTGGTAAAATGCGAATACAGCTCATGCGCATTCTTAAGGGATCATTTCCATTATTGCGAAAGAGGTTTCGGACACATTTAAAACCAAAATTGTAATGCAAACATTTGGTATGTCGAGATATATAAATGAGCTGTTTTATCGGAGTAAGATTTTAGAAAAAGACTCAAGCGACTTAATTTTTATATCTCCGACCACTGCTTCTGAAATTGCGAAACTCCACAGTGAATCTCCACGAAATTTTCTTTTGGACGGAACTTTCAGTGTTGTGCTATCATATATGGCTTCAAACAGATCATGATTATACATTTTTCGCACGACAATCATGTAAGTTTATTTTCATAATTTATATTTTCGATCCTTGTTCTTTTCATTACTAATTTTATTTTTAAACTTGGTTCGTACCTACTTACAGTTGCGTGGAATATAAGTAATTTTAGTTTTATAAAAGAAAGAGGAAATATCTAATTGCAATAACATTTTTTTATATTTAAAGAAGACATACTAATACTTGGTTCAGTCTTAAGATTCATACATAAGAAATTAACTTTAACATAACAGTTTTTCTTATAGTTCTTGTTTTTATTTAAATTCATCTTGATATAAACCTTAAATTCACTAAACCGTAAAATTTTAGAAATTAAAAAAATAATACCCAAAATTCGCGCGAAAAACAACATTCGCAAATCGAAAAATGGTTAATTGGAAAATTTGCCGTTAATTTGTTGTTAGTTAGTTGTGACAACTTCGAATTTGTCGTTCAATGTTTTCTATGTTTTTTTGTGTTGCTTTGCTGACTTGATATCAAGTTAACAAAGCACCCCCTCAGAAAAGTACTAAAAACTGGGTTGGGGTCGAAATACTGTATGTGGCAAAATACTGTATGCCAAAATACTGTATGTCAAAATTCTGTTTGTGTAAAATGCTGTATGAACAAAATACTGTATGTCAAAATTCTGTATAGCAAAATTCTGGTTGGTCAAAATACTGTATTTCAAAATTCTGTACATCAAAATTCTGTACAAATGCTGTAAAAGAAATATCGTTTTGATAATGTTAAAAAGTGCGCGCGCACTTTTTTACATTATAAAAACGATATTGCTTTTAGAGCATTTTTACAGAACTTTGAAATATAGATTATTTATTAGAGGTTTTATGCTCACGTCACACCTGTCTTATTACCACCTGAAACAATAAAAGATCGAAATTGATAAAGAAGCAAGCTTCAATATTGTTGATAAATATACCTAACTAACAAACTCTCTAGACCTGAACTCTTGAAATTTAAAAAAAAAACTCCCATAAGACTCTGTTTTGTCCCATATTTATACTTAAGAAATAACATCTTGTTCGGAAATTAAATTGGTCTCATAACCAATTTATTTTAAGAGTTGAACACTTTTGCAGCAGAGAAATACTAAAATCTTTTAGCTAAACCAATTTTTCTTCTTGGAATAAGATTATATAAACTTGTAGTCTTATAAGAATCCTTTGGTGAAAGTTGAACTCTAAACGTAGTTTTGTAGTCTTTCTAATCTTATAACAACACATATTTAAGAGTTATAATCCTTGTATACTTCTATAAAAACTCAAAGTTCAATACCTACTATACCAAGAAACTATCAGGATTTCAAATAACAAAAGTTTTGCAATACGATTCTTATAAGATCACTTATGTTTGAAATCATGTTAGAGGACTTGTTCTTTATTATGGTCCAAAATTACTTTCTTCATTGCAAAAATCATATGAACGTGTTTACGTACTTTAAGAATAAGAAAAATAAGCTTACGGACAACAAAAATCTACATAGAATGATAAAGAAAGAGAATGCATCATACGCACATAAATCAAACTTCACTCTTAAATCAGTTTTTCTAACACCAAATCTAAAGTACAAAACCAAAAACAACACAACGTAGTTTATGAAATTAAATGCAAGGAGAAAGAAAATGAACATTGTGATCTGGTATATATAGGACAAACTAAAAGAAACTTGGGAACAAGACTAACTGAACACGAAGCAGACATAAGAAAAAAGAAAGAGACAACAGGACTTGCGCAGCACATAGCAAAAAGTGGGCACTCAGTGAGCTTCGAGGAGGTGAAAATTCTAGACAGGGAGAGGAAATTGAACACAAAACTGACACTAGAAAGCCTACGAATACAACAAAAAATGGAGAGGACAATGAATACAAAAGAAGACACCGATAACATCAAGCACAACTATGCTGCAGCATTATAACAAAAGTACCTGATAATCTGTGATAAACTTTATGTCATTTCTTGTTTAATTGAATAGTTTTTTCTGTTTATTTCGTACCTATATTTGTAAATTTATTCTCAATTTTTGTGTCAGTGCCGTCGGGTTGATGCAATAATGGGATTGTTTAATATATATAATATGATTTAATACAAAAGTAAGACAAATGTTTAAGTTTAATTTTTGAAACAAAGTTTTTATCATTTTAAATTTAACAGCTGGAATAAATAAAATAAACCCCTGAAGAAGTAAGGAATACTTACGAAACGTTGGGTATAAGAATGGAATACGTGTTTTTATTCGCATTCCAAAATCAAAAAGAGCCTAACAAAACACCATCAAGAAAAATAATGATTTACAATAATTTAAGTAATTCGAAGAAACTCAGTTACAGCAAACCTCAAAAAATTTTTGGTTTAAGAGGAATTTATTCAAAATGGGTCGTTCAAGTGGGCGGAGCACAAAAATTGAATGTTCAATATAATAATTCATAGTTGGCGGATTTTTTTTAGGAATCAAGATAATAAAAGAAAAATTTTTAATTGATATAAGAAGAAAATTTCACGCGTTCAACTATTGCGATTAATAAAATAATTGAAATATTCCATAAGGACATTTGCTTTTAACACCAAAATTTCAGTACTGGGAACACGACTTTAGTTTAAACAATTTACAATCTCTCCGAACATTCAAACCAAAAAAAGCTGCTAAACCAACTTTGAAAAGCTTTATAAGTCAAACTTGTTAGCGGAAAATTATTTTGATTGCTGTTATTGAAGCTGTGTTTATATTCCTTTTGTAAATAAAAAAACAAAACATCGAAATTAGTATTTTTGGCACGAAATTTGCCTTTTTGGACCACAGTGCACCGTTTATGGTTTGCTTACAATTCTGTCACATCTAAGTCCTAAAAAAACATTTGAGATCTCATAAGAAGTTTTTTAGTTTCATAAATAAACTTTAATTCTTCGCTTCTTAAATCTATTCTTTTAACAATCTTATTCAAAGCGTTAATATAATTAAATTCTCATAAAGATGTTAATAGAAGAGTTATTGTCTCATCAGCAGCTGAAATATTTAAATATACAAACAGGATTTTCTGAATGTTTTGAGGGTTACCATAATTTAAAAAAATTATAATTTCAAAACTGATCAAAACTCAATTTTTCAAGGCGCAAAATAGAAATCTATTTTCCAAAGATCAAAATAGCGTTTCCATTTTTCAACTAAATGAGAATTTACGCAATAGATGGCTACGATGTCAATGGAAATTTACATTTTAGATTAGTAATAACTTTCAAATAAATTTGCTCACATTCCCGGTTTCATATTAAATTCCACTTTAATTTAAAAAGATAAAATTGAGATCAAATTCATCGCGATTTATAACCAATGGTTCATTGCCTGAATTTGAATTTTATTTCGTTTCAAAATATTTCCATGGTAACCCTTCTCCTTATTAAAATTATAAATTAAATAATTTAAATAAGCGTTATTTTGAAGGCGCTTCGTTTTTTTCGAGGTAAAATGTTCAAATTAGTAGATAACATTTCAACCGCATATATTTTTTGGTTCCCATACCGTAAAAAAACATAATATAATGCATCGCATTTATGAGTATAATAATTAATTGACTTACGAAATAAATACAACACAAGCAGTAGCGGATCCAGGAGGGTGGCTATAGGAGCTAAAGCCCCCCCCCCCCACAGCCGAATCATAAAATAATTTGAAATATAGAAAGCAATATATTACAACGTGTAGAATTTTATATTCCGTCTAAAATATTGTTAAGATATGAAATTTGATGGACAAAATAACGTGGTTGCGGCTGACCTATTTGCATACATGTTATGTAATTTTTTTTTTTTAGCCCCAATCTTAGGGGCCTGAAGCGAATTGGACAAAAACTAAGTTGGGGGCTATGAATATGGATATTTTTAATGCAACGACAATCTTTCCCTAAAAATTAAACCCAGAAAATTGGAACAAAAAAAAAAAAAAAACAGCTTTGGCGCAATAAGGTCTGAGAATATTGGACAAAAAACCTAGCCAGGGTTAAGCAACTTACTTCTTAAAAACTAACCTTATGCCAGAGAGTTTTAGGGGCTCAAGTCTAGGGACTGTCAAAGTCCAAAGTTGGGGCTAAGGCTTGAAGAGATAAGTAAAAAGAGATAAAAATGGTCGGGGCTTTACATTAACGTGTCAAATGCCCCAACTGTATATACTAAAAACAAAGCTTATTTATCGTAAGAAACGCATTTCAGGCTTAAACCATTGGAGAACAACGGGATGTCAAGTTTAGTGTATGTTTAATACAACAGGAATTGTTTCTTACGGCCTTGGCTGGGCTTAGAAATGTTCGGGGCTACGTTTTCAAAATTTGAAAGGTCCAAGGCAATTGTACATACAAAACATAGAAATTCTCTAGTCAAGGAGCCAAATTCCAAAAGCGTGAGTTTTCTCTGTGCGCGCTCCGAAAATCATGCAAAAGCAAATGAATATTTGCAATCCCTCTAGACTCTAGAGTGACGTGCGAATTTGTCGACATATTTTTTTAGCATGAATACCTATAAAGCGTATGCAGCGCGTATACACGAAAACTCATTCACGCTGGCAGAATTGGGCCGTGGCTTATTTCTTAGAGCAGCTTTGCCTTATGTCGTAAAGTGTCAGTTTGAACAAAATAGTTTCTCTTTGATTTGGATAATTCAGGAAAAATGAGATCTTAGAGGACTAATACCGTGTCAAAGCACATATATGAGCTTTTGCCAGTACGAACACTTAAATATAATTTTTCTGAACTAGCCAATTAAAAACAGTTTTCAAATCTTGTCAAAATAGGAAATTCAAAACATACCTACAGCTAATTTAAAAATATAACTACATAATGTAGATACCTAATAAATTTTTAAATATTATAAATAAACGAATTTGTACGCGTGGTTCAAGCATATATGGCTAAAAATTATTGTGCGCCTTTGAATTTGCTTCTATCTCCGCTACAGCAAATTTGAATCATTGTTATTGTACTTTGTATTGAAAACATTTTGAGGTGCAACAGGAACGGATATTAAGGCACACAAAAAACGGATATCATTAAAGGAAAAGGAAAAAAAATACTTGAACCTTAAAGGTTAGACCGCACTCGCCGGAACTGCACTGCATCGGAACTACACTTCACACGAATTCGTATGAATTTGTATGAAGTTCAGTTGCCGCTTAGTGCGATATAGCTCCTTAAATTTCATAAAAAATAATGTTTTGCCGCGTTGTCGTGAAGTTTAGTTCGACTACAGTTGAGCACGGTCTTGCATTAAACCTAAACTGATCTCTATTATTTGTTATAAATTATAAAATTTATCTTGGGACAAGCTAATTTTATTACTTTAGGTCTCAAAATGGATCTCCAAAGCCCCCCCCACAGCCAAATCCTAGATCCGCTACTGAACACAAGCCCATTATTTTTTTTTTGCATAATACATTATGTATATACACATAAAAACTAAAAAGCATATTGTTTCTTCTTTTTAAAAATGATTAATGAGAAAGAAGAGATAAGAGCACCTCCCATTGGAAGAGACGCATTCTCAAAGCAAGATTTAGCCGAGCCCTACAAGATTTTTTCGAGAGGCAATCGATTATACAAATGTCATCTCATAAGAAGAATGCCACTCGGATAATTAGATCACAAGTATTGCAAAGAAATATATGTTATTGTTATGAGTAGGCAAGAGTCTCCCATAACTAGGCCATTTAACGCTTCTAACTGTGTTATAGAAATCTAGAAGTATTCTTCAAGATTACTTTTAGATCTTTTAAATTGGTCTAGTTAAGCTCCTGGAGCATTAAATAAAAGAGGCAAAATGTTACTTGGCTAAGTCGGTACTTAGTTGGGAGCTAAGGGGAAAGGAGAGAGAAAACTAAATTCTACACTTATTTACTTCTTCTTCGTTCACTTCATTTTCCCTCTTAAATTATTTCTTGAGTTTTTTCGACTTTTTTGTTAAATGCCAATTTTTATATCAATTTATTTTAGTAATGTTTTGTTCACTCCTTCTTACTTTCTCTATTTAATTTCACTTTACCTCTTTTGTTTATGAAAATACAATTTTATTTCATGTATGTATGTACATGTCTATTTATTTTTTATTTATATTATTTAAGGCGCTCAAATATGAAAAAACACTATTACTAAAATCAAAAAATTAAACGTCTTATTAAAAAACATCCTAAATTGCATTCATACCTAAAACGAATTGCAAACAATTTAAATTAAATTGATTTTGACATTATGTATTAGTAAAATGTATTTTTTGTATCTTTAAGAAAAGTTTGATTTGTTTTTTCTCAGCATTTACATTATGTATAATGTATATACTTTCTAACTAACATAATTATATTTGAATAAAGTTATGATTTGATTGGAAGAGACGCATTCTCAAAGCAAGATTTAGCCGAGCCCTACAAGATTTTTTCGAGAGGCAATCGATTATACAAATGTCATCTCATAAGAAGAATGCCACTCGGATAATTAGATCACAAGTATTGCAAAGAAATATATGTTATTGTTATGAGTAGGCAAGAGTCTCCCATAACTAGGCCATTTAACGCTTCTAACTGTGTTATAGAAATCTAGAAGTATTCTTCAAGATTACTTTTAGATCCTTTAAATTGGTCTAGTTAAGCTCCTGGAGCATTTTATAAGAGGCAAAATGTTACTTGGCTAAGTCGGTACTTAGTTGGGAGCTAAGGGGAAAGGAGAGAGAAAACTAAATTCTACACTTATTTACTTCTTCTTCGTTCACTTCATTTTCCCTCTTAAATTATTTCTTGAGTTTTTTCGACTTTTTTGTTAAATGCCAATTTTTATATCAATTTATTTTAGTAATGTTTTGTTCACTCCTTCTTACTTTCTCTATTTAATTTCACTTTACCTCTTTTGTTTATGAAAATACAATTTTATTTCATGTATGTATGTACATGTCTATTTATATTTTATGTATATTATTTAAGGCGCTCAAATATGAAAAAACACTATTACTAAAATCAAAAAATTAAACGTCTTATTAAAAAACATCCTAAATTGCATTCATACCTAAAACGAATTGCAAACAATTTAAATTAAATTGATTTTGACATTATGTATTGGTAAAATGTATTTTTTGTATCTTTAAGAAAAGTTTGATTTGTTTTTTCTCAGCATTTACATTATGTATAATGTATATACTTTCTAACTAACATAATTATATTTGAATAAAGTTATGATTTGATTGTCAGTAAACACAACAAAATTATATTCAAAACTAGTATTATATTATTAGTCTAAGAGCTGACAGCAAATTTTTGGTTTGGAGGTATAACCAAAATTTGCGAAAATGTATGTTGAGGTACTAGGGCCACGATTTCAAATTCAACCGTCAGGCGGTATTATTTTGTCGCCGGAGCTGGAGGCGGGAGGTTGAAAACCGCGATTTTCAGATTTTGGTTTAGAGTATATAACCACTTAAATATATATGTAAACTAAAGAGAACTACGCTCTCATCAAGAATTTTGGGGTCCCAGACGATTTGAGTGTCGCCCGACCCAGAAAGACGCCTTCCAAAAGATGCAAAAAACCAGATTTTGGTTTGGAGTATATAACCACTTAAAAACATATGTAAATTAAAGAGAATTACTCACTGATTAAGAACTTCGGGGTCCCAGACGATATGAGCATCGCCCGACCCAGACAGACGCCCTCCAAGGCCCATAGGGGCGAAAACAAACTTTCTATTTTGGAGGTATAACCATATAAATTATATATCAAAAAATCAGGAAAAATCTCCTCATTACAAATATGTATGTCCCAGACGCTCAAGTGTCGCCACAACCTACCAGACGCCCTCGAAGGCCCATAGGCGCGAAAACAAACTTCCTATTTCGAATAAATATACATAAATTATATATCAGTGAATCAGGAAAAATCTCACAATTACAAATTTGTATGTCCCAGACGCTTAAAGTGTCGCCACACCTTACGAGACGCCCTCTAAGGCTCATAGGGGCGAAAAACAACTTTTGATTTCAAAGGTATAACCATGTAAATTGTATATCAACAAATCAGGAAAAATCTCTTTATTAAAAAGATGTATGTCCCAGACGGTTAAAGTGTCGCCAGACCCAGACAGAAACCCTCCAAGGCCCATAGGGGCGAAAACAAACTTTCTATTTTGAACGTATAACCACATAAATTTTATATCAGAAAATCAGGAACAATCTCCTCATTACAAATATGTATGTCCAAGACGCTTAAAGTGTCGCCACACCCTACCAGACGTCCTCTAAGGCCCATAGGGGCGAAAAATAACTAATCAAATGATAAATCAATGTATTCGAAGGTATAACCATAACCATATAAATGGTATTAAAAAATGTTTGGAAAAAAATTATTTCCAGTTTGCCCCAAAAAACATTGAAAAAAGAATATTTATGTATTTTTTTTTGTCTAAAAAAAGTTACTGTAAATATTTAAAAAAAAAAAGTTGAAAAAAAAACAAATATATGTATGCATGTATCTTTAAACTTTGAAAAAAAGTTTATTTGAGTTCGCTGCCTGTTAGTTGTACTTTGGAAGTTGTATCAAATATTGCAATCATGTCTATTTAATCAAAACTACTTATTTTCATTTAACAAAATACTTCATGTGAACAAAATAAATAAAATATTTTAAATTTTAAACATTAATACAAAAAAGTTATGTACATAACACAATTTTTGTAATACTTGGAAAAATTACTCCGAATCCGATTCGTCAGATGAATCGTTTGAAGTATCTACTTCACTATCATATGAATATCTTTCATCGTTTATAATATCTCCAATTGTTTCTGGTGTAGCATTCCCATCGAACCCTTTTAAAGTCAGCCTATTTCCATCCATTGTCCAACCATAGTCTATTGGGGAAAGCTCATTGGTTTTATTTGTACATGCATTCTTCCTAACACGGCAAATATAAATGCATCTATTTATTTGTTGAAATAAAGTGCTTTTATTTGAAGGTAAAAGGCTTCCTTCAAAACCTACAGATAAACGTTGCAAACATTAAGATATCTATTTATTTATTTTTATGGAATTATTGTTATATATCGCAAATCTTACTTTTGATATTTTTGAAAATCATTAAAAAACCCTATTTATATTTTTATGGAATTATTCTTATGCATCGTAAATCTTACTCCTGATATTTTTGAATTTTTTTTTTGAAGTTGGCTTGCTTACTTACTTTACTTACTTTACTTTACTTTTGATGGCGCTCACAGCCCAGGATGGGCTTCGGCCTCAACTTACAAGCCCCTCCAGCCAGCTCTGTCACCGAGTGCTTTGATGTCGTCATTCACTTGATTGCGCCACCTGTTACGGGTTCTTCCTCTGCTGCGTACCCCATCGGGGTTGGATTCGAAGACTCGTCGGGCAGGTACGTTGCTGTCCATACGCTCTACGTGCCCCAGCCATCTCAGCCGCTGTATTTTCAGCTTTTTGACCAGGTCAACGTCGCTGTATAGCCCGTATAGCTCGTCGTTGAATCTTCTCCTCCATACTCCTTCGATACACACCGGACCGAAAATCACACGAAGAATCTTCCTCTCCAATCACCCTAGCAGATTTTTATCCGAATCTTTCAGTGTCCATGCTTCTGACCCATAAAGCAGAACCGGGATGATTAGGGTTTTGTATAAAGTCTCCTTGGTTCTCTGAGAGAGGGCCTTACTACTTAAATGCCTTCTTAGACCGAAGAAACAGCGGTTGGCAAGAATAATTCTTCGCTTGATCTCTGCACTGATGTCATTCTGCGATGTAATAGTGGAGCCCAGGTAGACAAAGTCCTTGACAACTTCGAAGTTATATCTGTCCATCGTGATATTTTGCCCGAGTCGACGATGTTGAGATTCCTCTCTCGATGACAGCATATACTTCGTCTTGTCCTCATTAACCGCCAATCCCATTCTAGCCGCCTCCGATTCAATGCTCGCAAATGCCCCTGCCACAGCTCGCTTCGTTCTGCCGACAATGTCTATGTCATCCGCATATGCAAGCAATTGAACGGACTTTTGATAGATTGTACCGCTAGTGTTGACATGTGCGTTGCGTACAATGGCTTCAAGAACGATGTTGAATAGGTTGCATGATAACGCGTCGCCTTGCCTCAATCCTTTCTCAACATCAAAGGAATCGGTGGTGTTCTCACCAATTTTGACGGAGCAGCGAGATTTCTCCATCGTCATCCTGCACAAGCGGACGAGTTTGGCAGAGATGCCGAGACTCGACATGGCTCTGTATAATTCGGGTGGTGTGTATCGATCTGGAATTCCCGGGATTTTTCTAAAATCTGTCGGAGTGTGAACATTTGATCGACGGTTGACTTGCCTGGCCTAAAACCGCACTGATAAGGGCCGATCAGATCGTTGACAAAAGGTTTTAAGCGGTCACACAGGATGGCCGACAAGATTTTATAAGCGACGTTTAGGAGACTAATTCCTCTGTAGTTGGTACATTTCAGAACATCTCCCTTTTTATGGATGGGGCACACTATACCGAGGTTCCATTCATCGGGCATACTTTCCTCCGACCAAATTTTGCAGATGAGCTGGTGTATGCTCCTAGCCAATTCAATATCCGAGGCTTGTTGTTTCGGAACAACTTTTTTTTACGTGGTAGGGAAGTTACCCCGACGCACAACCCCCGACCCGGAGGACCAGACCCTTCGTATAACTCCAAGGGTAGGGAGCCGGATAAACCGCTCCTTATAGGCCTGAGCTACAAATATGTCGTAGTTGCCCATATAAGGTGTTCACTAAGTAGTTCAACCTAACTGGAACTGTAGACGCCACCGTTGAGTCCATCTAGAGAATTCGTCCGCTGCCGCCTCGATGAAGGGAGAAGTGCCTTAGTGGGAACACTCCTCCCCCCTCCTCTCTCGTTGGCTGTCCCAGCTTTCAACGGGGATTTAAACCCCGTCTCCAGCTGAGGTACTAGACACCCGATATTCACCACGTGGAGGTGAGAGTAGGAGTTGGTAGACAGAGGTGGGTTTTGAGAAAAACCTGTGGACGCTTGTGTCCTCTTGAATGCACATAACTACCCTTTTTTGAAGTTGGCTTGCAGGCTTGTAGAAAAGTTCAAACCGGGTTTCATACACATTAATGGCCCTTGCTTGATAAATTTTACACACAAATTCTTCAATTTTGTCTGTCTTCCTGGCTCATATTATTGAAATCACCAAGATTGGAAAAAGTACATTGCCGGTCTGGTGATGTTTTCAATATTTCAAAGGGTTTTAATTTTCCTTTTTTTAAAAAAACTCGGAGTGTAGTCACAACCAGTAAAACAGTGGAAGGCAGGTTCGATGGGAATGCTACACCAGCAACAATTGGAGATATTCTAAACGATGAAAGATATTCATATGATTGTGAAGTAGATACTTCAAGCGATTCATCTGACGAATCGGATTCGGAGTCATTTTTCTAAGTATTAAACAAATTGTGTTATGTACATTACTTTTTTTTATTAATGTTTAAAATATTTTATTTATTTTATTCACATGAAGTATTTTGTTAAATGAAAATAAGTAGTTATGATTAAATAGATATGATTGCAATATTTGATAAAACTTCCAAAGTACAATTACAGGCAGCGAACTCAAATAAACTTTTTTTCAAAGTTTAAAGGTACATGCATACATATATTTGTTTTTTATTTTTTAACTTTTTTTTTAAATATTAACAGTAACTTTTTTAAGACAAAAAAAAACAATATACATAAATATTCAAACTGGAAATACTTGTTTTTTTAAACATTTTTTAATATCATTTATATGGTTATGGTAATACCTTCGAATACATTGATATATCATTTGATTAGTTATTTTTCGCCCCTATGGGCCTAAGAGGGCGTCTGGTAGGGTGTGGCGACACTCTTAGCGTCTGGACATACATATTTGTAATGAGGAGATTTTTCCTGATTTTCTGATATATAATTTATGTGGTTATACGTTCGAAATAGAAAGTTTGTTTTCGCCCCTATGGGCCTTGGAGGTCGTCTGTCTGGTTCTGGCGACACTTTAACCGTCTGGGACATACATATTTATAATGAGGAGATTTTTCCTGATTTTTTGATACACAATTTACATGGTTATACCTTTGAAATCAAAAGTTGTTTTTCGCCCCTATGGGCCTTAGAGGGCGTCTGGTAGGGTGTGGCGACAATTTAAGCGTCTGGGACATACATATTTGTAATGAGGAGATTTTTCCTGATTTACTAATATATAATTTATGTGGTTAAACGTTCGAAATAGGAAGTTTGTTTTCGCCTCTATGGGCCTTCGAGGGCGTCTGGTAGGTTCTGGCGACACTTTAAGCATCTGGGACATTCATACTTGTAATGAGGAGATTTTTCCTGATTTTTTAATATATATTTTATATGGTTATTCCTCCAAAACAGAAAGTTTGTTTTCGCCCCTATGGGCCTTGGAGGGCGTCTGTCTGGGTCGGGCGTCACTCATATCGCCTGGGACCCCGAAATTCTTAATCAGTGAGTAATTCTCTTTAATTTACATATATTTTTAAGTGGTTATATACTCCAAACCAAAATCTGGTTAGTTGCATCTTTTGAGGGGCGTCTGTCTGGGTTGGGCGACACTCAAATCGTCTGGGACCCCAAAATTCTTAATCAGTGTGTAAGTCTCTTTAATTTCTATTTAATTTTAAGTGGATATATACTCCAAACCAAAATCTGGTGTTTTGCATCTTTTGGAGGGCGTCTGTCTGGGTCGGGCGACACTAAAATCGTCTGGGACCCCAAAATTCTTGATGAGAGCGTAGTTCTCTTTAGTTTACATATATATTTAAGTGGTTATATACTCTAAACCAAAATCTGAAAAATCGCGGTTTTCAACCTCCCGCCTCCAGCCCCGGCAACAAAATAATCCTGCCAGACGGTTGAATTTGAAATCGTGGCCCTAGTACCTCAACATACATGTTCGCAAATGTAGGTTACATTTCCAAAAAAAAAATTTGCTTTCAGCTCTCGGTCTATATGTGTTTTAATTTTTTTTTTAAGGAAAAAAACAGTATTGAAAATACAGTACTTTGCCGTACAGCATTTTACAAAACAGAATTTTGCAAGTCAGTATATTTTTCATACAGTATTTTGACATACAGAATTTTATATTTACAGTATAATGGCATACAGAATTCTGGTCTTACAGTATTTTGACCACACAGAATTTTGTCATACAGAATTTTGAAAAACAGTATTATGACCCACTCCCCTAAAAACTCTTTACAGTGAATGATGTAAGCGTTAATAATTTGCCGTTAATTAATCGTCAATTAGTTGTGAAATTTTAAATTTTGTCGTGCTATGTTTTCTATGTTTTTGTTGCTAATTTCCAAATTCGATGTCAAGTTAGCAAAAAAACGTTCGCAAATCGAAAAATGGTGTATTGGATAATTTGCCGTTAATTTGTTGTTAATTATTTGTTACAACTTCGAATTTGTCGTTTGATGTTTTCTTTGTTTTTTGAGTTGCTTTGCTAACTTGATATCAAGTTAGCACAGCACCCCCTCAGAAAAGTACTAAAAACTCTTTACAGTGAATGATGATTGGTTAATAATTTGCCGTTAATTAGTCGTCAATTAGTTGTGAAATTTAAAATTTTGTCGTTCAATGTTTTCTAAAAATAAAAAAATACTTAGAACTCTTTACAGTGAATGATTTATAGGTTAATAATTTGCCGTTAATTAGTCGTTAATTAGTTGTGACATTTTCAATTTTGTCGTGCTATGTTTTCTATGTTTTTTTGCTAATTTCCTCATTCGATGTCAAGTTAGAAAAGCAACACCTCAAAACGGAGTTAAAACTTCTTATATTGAATAATTTATTGCTTAATAATTTGTCGTTGATTAGTCCTTAATTAGTTGTGACATTTTTAGTTACATCGTGCTATGTTTTCTATGTTTTTGTTTGCTGTTTCACTAATTTGATATCAAGTTAGCAAAGCAACACCACAAAAAGGGGTTTAATCTTCTTATATTGAATAATTTATTATATTGGATAATGAACAACAACAAAAAAAAACATAGAAAACATAGCACGAGGAAATTGAAAATATCACAACAGATTAAGGACTAATCAACGACAAATTATTAAGCAATAAATTATTCAATATAAGAAGTTTTAACCCCTTTTTGTGGCGTTGCTTTGCTTACTTGACACAAAATTAGTAAACAGCAAAAAAAACATAGAAAACATGGCACGATGAAATTGAAAATGTTACAACTAACTAAGGACTAATCAACGAGAAATTATTAAGCATTAAAATGTTCAATATAAGAAGTTTGAACTCCGTTTTCAGGTATTGCTTTGCTAACTTCACATCGAATTAGGAAATTAGCAAAAAAACATAGAAAACATAGCACGTCAAAATTGAAAATGTCACAACTAATTAACGACTTATTAACGGCAAATTATTAACCTATAAATCATTCACTGTAAAGAGTTTTTAGTACTTTTCTGAGGGGGTGCTTTGCTAACTTGATATCAAGTTAGCAAAGCAACACAAAAAACATTGAACGACAAATTCGAAGTTGTCACAACTAATTAACAACAAATTAACGGCAAATTAGCCAATCAACCATTTTTCGATTCGTGAATTTTGTTTTGCTAACTTGACACTCATCATAACTTACCATATAGTACCTATATCCCAAGTAAAAATAAGTATGAGAGCCTAAGAGATATTGAAAATTCGGTTCATTATCAAATTTATGATCAGTAGAAAATATTCAAACTTCAGAATTTTGTTTTTTTTTTTTAAACAGTTTCGGCGACTTTAGAGCTTCTTTGTGAAAAAAGTATAAACAATAGTAATACAAATTAAAACTCCTTTGTTTTATTCTACACCAGATACGCCGCCACATACTTGCCACTTTTCAAACCCCATTTACCATACCGCGCAGGGCGCAAATACTATCAACCACCGTTACCGTGGTTCTGCTATACAATTTTGAAAAAAAAAAAATGCCAATAAATTTGGTTCAAAACCTATCAAAACTATTCATTAATTTTTTTTAAATAAATAAAAAGAATAGACTTTTGGCTTTAAAAAAAACTATCGCACTATAATGTACTAGTACTATCCATTCAAAGCAAATGGTTTAGAAAATTGCACCTCTCCCATAAACGGAAGGAAAACTATTTTTTTTTTCATTTAACATAATGTATGTACATTGTACATAGCTACTGTATTACAAAAAATCAACCAAAGTAGGTGGGTCTAGGTACATACAGTGTCGGACAAAACAAAAGCACTCCTTTTCACTTGGTTACATTTTGTTTAAGTAAATTTCTAAGCTTGAATATATTTAAATTAATTTTATTTGGTTAATGTAGGTATGTACTTATTAGCTCTTCAATCGCAAAGAAAAAAAATATATTAGTTGCAAAGTAAAGGAAATACAACAAAAATTTAAAAAAAATATTAAAAGCGGTTGCGACAAAACTTAAGCACATAATTAAATTCTATAGTTGTTTTCCAATATTTTGTGGTCAAGCCACTATTTTTGATTACGGATGCTTGACAACTAGGAGGCATTAACTCAATCAAGTTCTTTATGATTTCCTGGGGGAACTGCCAAGCAATTTCTGTTAGAACAACAAGAAAATCCTTGTTTTTGCAGCTATCACGTTGAATCAAGCGATCTTTAATCTCCCATAGGTATTTTTATGTTGATGAGGTCAGGTGACTGTGCCGGCCACTTCAAAACGTTGATTTTATTTTCCAAAAACCAATTCTGCACTAATTTAGCGGTATGTTTTGGATCGGTGTCATATTGGAATGCCCATTTGAAGGGACTTCTGCGTGTGGCAGAATGACGTTTTGAAGGACGCCATCATACACAAGACGATCCATTATACCATCTATCGTATATGTTGGGGCGATTCATTGACTAGAAAAACATCCCTAGGCCAAAACATTTTCTCCTCCGTGGTTTATTGTGCCTCTTGTGAAACGTGGGCTTGGCTTATTTTCTGTATCAAACACTTACCTATCCCAACATTGCATAGAAATTCTCACTTATTTAAAATTAAATGAATTCCATACCAAAAACTACCCTCCATTGCCTATCTACATATGTACATAATGTATAAACCTACACATGACCATGCTTTTCTTTCCCACATAAAAATCAACCTACCAACCATTGATAATAAACAAAAATGCATACCCACAAATGCAACCATTACAAATAATTTTTTCCCGCAAAAAAATCTACCTATAAAAAAAAAACTACATACATCCATTGCTACAACGTTGACGACGACGACGCAAGCAGCTGAGCTTATGTACACTTTCTGACTATACACGGTCTATATTTTTTTAACTTTTATTCTCGCATATAGCTCACTAAGTCTGCTATTACCCCATGCATCTAGGCGCGTGCAACTTTTCGAACATATGTAAGTGCAAAAGAGAAAACAAATTCGAAAAGATTAGACGGAAGAAAATCTGCCGTGTGTCGCGTGGGAAAAATATTCGTGCAACAAGAAAAATCGAAAAAGTTCGAAGTAGTTGCACGTGTCTTGATGCATGGTGTAATAGCACACTAAGCAACTAAAAAAAAAACCTGATGCAAAAAATCGAAATATCAATCAACCACCGTCGCCGTGGTTATTCTCTCTTCTCCACCGCCTCTCATATGAACCATTCATACTTATTCATACAAACAACCATTCGCATTCCAACTTCCAACATTTTATTTTGTTGATTTTCGAAGAAAAGTCATCTTGTGGCAAAGAGATGTACTAAAAATTCGAAATATTTGAAAATAACGACTTTTTATTGGATAAAAGACCTTTAGAAAAAGTGTTATTTTGCAATAATAAGTTATATTTTGAAGTTTTTTTTTCATTGAAACGGTTTAAGAAAACAAATATGGTATTTAGAGAAAGTTATGTTGCTCCTTTTATATAATTACATACTCAAAAATGCATTAGAAATTGACCAATTTTGGTGTTTTTCAAAAGATGATTATTCAAAATTAGGGTCCAAAATTTAAAATCTGCTCCAAGGGATTTCAAGTTCTGCTCATTACCTATAAAATGACGTTAAAAAATATGTATGTCCCATTTCAATTTCTCACAAACTGCGTAGTACTCTGAGAAGTTTTGTGAAATTTAGAGAGAGAGGCAACTAAAATATTAAAATTAAATATGATAAAATAAAAAAAAATAAAAAGTTGCTCAACGCTTTTCAAGATAAAATATCATTCTTTCATAAACAATTTAGTTTTTTACAATACGTGTTAAACGTTACGGCCATTTGCCCAATTTAACGTTTTTCTCAAAATATTGGGTGGAGGCTTCTTAAGCTTTGGATTGTGAAGAGGATTGTTAACTTATGTTTGTGGTACAGAAAATAGTGTTTATTGTTAAAATTAGCTTTTTTAACTATACAAGTTAAAATTAGCTTTATAATACAAGTAGTACAACAGCTCTGAAGTACATATTCTTCAAATAATTTAACAATTATTGTTGGTGGGAATACAACTTTTTAAATATTAATGCGCAAATGTTTGTGGTACATAAATTAATTTACTTGTTAATTTCATAACTTAAAGAATTACTCGTTAGAATATTACATTGTTGTGGTACATGCCCCAGACCGAAACTTTAAGTCAGGAGATATTTTTGATAAATGAGAGAAGAACAAACATTTTACGGTTTGTCCAATTTGATGACACTTGCGGTGGAGGGGTATGGAAAAAAATATAAAAAACTTTTTTATTTTTTTTTATAACTTACGCACACTCAAGGGGTTATGACAACCCTTATTATGAATATCACAGGGCAAGAATTAGGGAAAACGGATAGAATTTATTAGGAGATACCCATGCACATTAGTTTTGAATTTGTGAACATCACAATGTGAGGGAAATATAGAGTAGAGCGGCCAAAAAAGGAGTTTCTGTACTTGAACGTACGTCCGAAAATGGGCTCTAGGGTGAACTGTTGGGCATTCCTGGGAGCCCGAGTATTACGGTTTAATCGTTTTAGGGGAGAAACACAACTAGCTATTTCTATTGAGCACTATTTATAAAGTAGCGATAAAATGTTTGAAACCATTCAGGAATATATACGACAATTTGACTGAACTAGCATACAAAATACCTAAATTATTTGTTTATTTCAAAACACCTTAATATTTGATACCATTTTTGTCTCATTTTTGTTTTAGTATACCAGCTGGGATGGAGGCAATCAAGGATTTCAAAACCAGCATCAGATAGGACGAGCTGTTGGAGATCATTTCTTTACTTGCCCCACAAATGAGTACGCACAAGCATTAGCTGATCGAGGTGCTTCCGTTCATTATTACTTCTTCACACATGTAAGTTATTTACAGAGCAAAACTGATTGCCTAATATCTACATAATATAAAGTGACCATTCGTCCCACATTACGTGGGACAGTCCCACATTTACACAAACTTTCGCACATCGAAAATTGTCCCACAAAATTAGAAGATGTCCCACAAAAATCGATATTAAATTTTTCGATCGTTTATTTCATAATTTATCAAGACAAAACTTGAATGATAAAAAAATATCAGCTGATATAAGATGGGTGGAAATTTTCTCACATTTAAAAAACTGCAATATTCCTTAACAAAACTCCAAAAAGTTTGTTGATTATACCCTCTGTTTGCCGGGGACTAATGTGTCGACGAAAGAATATTTTCAATCGTGAACAAATTGTGGACGGAGGAGAAGTCACATCTCGCTGTCGAAACAATTAAAGCGATATTGGCTGTGAGATCGTGCTATTCAAGCTACGAACTTTTCTTAGAGGAGGTGTCAAAAAATAATTACTTATTGAAAAAAAATTCATTCATCAGAAAAATATGGATTAATAAAGGCTCTCCGGGCGGAACATTCGTTGCGGCGAAGAAACATTCGCATATCAAAATTTATTTACATAGTGATATATGAGACTGCCACACTGAAAAAATTATTGTTCTTAAAAGTTAAGAATCGCGTTCATACACCAAAGTTCATTAAATTTTAAGGAAAATACATACAAATTATGCACAAATTCTTTAAAAAAATAAAAAAGTTTTATGAAAAAATCATAAAATTTATGATTATGCATTCTTAAAATTTTTTTCTATGAGAAAAAACAAAAAAAAAGAAAAAAGCAGGTACATTTTGACTAGAGATATTAATAAAACTTCAAAACTATAGTTGTGAAGTATAGGTTAGTAGAATTTAGGTTAGTAAGCAATAGGATAAATATATATATATATATATTAGCAAGAGTAGTTAGTCGATAAATAATTAATTAAATAAATAAATAATTTAAATGGATAAATAAATTGACAAATCAAAACAAAATAAATAATTATATAAATAAATAAATGAGTTAATAAATAAATAAATAAATAAATAAATAAATAATTAAATAAATTAATAAATAAATAAATGAATAAATAAATAAATAAATGAATAAATAAATATATATATATATAAATAAATAAATAAATAACTGTATACTTATATGAATGAATGAATAAATAAATAAATAATTGAATAATAAATAAATAACATCATTTAAATAAAGATGAATAAGAACTCAATTATTTAATGGTCATAACAAATATTTACATTTACATATATAACAAAAAATTGAATAAATTAATAAACAGATAAAACAAAAAAAAAAACATCAGAAGTATGGTTATGGAGTCAGTTGGTTAATAAGAGGATTATCAGAGGTTTCACAGTTTCGTAAGAAAGTTTCATTTAGTTTATTTATTCTAAAATAAATCATTTCAATATTCGCTCTTTCGTGTCAATCTGAAGTAGAATGGTATCGAGGGAGGTTAAGCATCATTTTGAGTATTTTGTTTTTCGATACTTGCAATTTTTTAAGATGGCATTTTGCACATTTTCCCCACACTTAGCAACCATACAAGAGGATTGCTTGAAAGATAACCTTATGAATTATAATTTTATTTGATTTGCTTAGACATGACTTCCTATTAATAAATGGGTAGAACATGTTGATCGCTATGCTTACTTTTTGTAAGGTTTTGGTAATATGTTCCTTAAACGTAAGTTTTCGATCTAGATGAACTCCTAAATATTTGACGCTTGAAGCCCAATTAATATTAACACCATTAATATTAAGCTGATTGCTGGGAAGATAGCAAGACTTTCTTTTTCTACTAAAAAAGATAGCTTGAAGTTTATCAGCATTCAGCTTTATTTTCCACTTTTGATAATATTGAGTCATAAGTTCGAATGCATGACGTAAATTTGTCTCTATGTCGAGACAAAATTCATGCGATGAAAAGATGCCTGTATCATCAGCGAATATAGCTACTTGACATTCTGGTAGCCTGGGAATATCAGATGTGTAGATGTTGTACAAAAAAGGACCCAGCACTGATCCTTGTGGCACACCTTGGCTGACTTAGTAAGAGTCTGAAGGAATATTATTGACAAAAACACTAAAACATCGGTTTGACAGAAAACTTTTAATAATTTTAACAAGATACATGGGAAATCCGAAAGATACCATTTTGTGCTTTCATTGAATCCTGGTAAACTACTTCATCACCATTTTCAAGATTCATTATTCGCCTATTTTTGGTTTTGATAACTTTTGCAATATTCCAAAATGGTTTTGCATTGTTTTCCAATTTGCTTAGTTTATCATTCCAATTTCTGTTTCTAAAATTACTTATTTCCACATTAATCTTTTTGTTGTACAATTTAACTTGATTACGATATTCCGGTAATCGATAACGTTGCCACTGCCTGTTAAAAGAATTTCTTATACGTATAATTTCCATTATGTGTTCCGGCATTTTAATAGAAAATGGATTTTTAAGTTTTTTTGGGACACACGACTGTACTGAGTCGATTATTTGATTGGAGAAGGTATCGATATGGACATCAATATCTTCTTTTGAACTCACAGAATTTAAATTAGTAGAAACTGTTGAAAGTTTAGATTTAATTTCTGACCTGAAACGACTCCAATTTGCATTTTTTAAGTCTAAAAAGTACAGATCTCTATGTTCTGCCGATTCATTCATCTTACAAAAAACTGGGATATGATCAGAACTTAATTCGTTAATATCTATAGGCTGAGTGAAAAACGAAGGTATATTCGTTATGAAAAAATCAAGGACAGAAGGACTTCCTCTTGACCCAGATGGAAAATAAGTTGGACTAAACGGAAACAACATGGAATACGGAAACAAGCAAGACAAACTAACAAGAACATTACCCCAAGAGTTTGCACGAATACATCCCCAATCTCTATGTCTACAATTTAGGTCACCTCCAATTATGTAATTCTCGTTTCTTATAATTAGTTTTCTTAGATCTCTTTTAAAGTGCATTCTTTTTTCTTCAGTAAAATTCTTACCTGGAAAGTATACACAGATCATTTTTATTGTTGCAATGTTTTTTAACCTCACCTCTATACCAACATTTTCTATATACCGAGTCCTTACGACGGGAAGTAGAGAATGCTGAATAGATCTTTTTATGAAAATTGCTACACCTCCGCCTCTTTGATCAATTCGATCTACGCGGTAGCATTTATAATTTTGAGTGGAGATGAATACATCTGAATTTAACCATGATTCTGTTACAAAAGCTACATCAATTGCATTGTGATTCAAAAAATTCAAAAATTCAACAATTTTATTACGAATGCCTTTGGCATTCCATTTTATAATATTTAAGTTATAATCTAGCATATTATTATATGGTAACATATTACTTGACATTGGAATATAGAAACTTAGTAGCTAACTGTGCGATAGCTTGAAATTGATCTTGTTTTGTTTTACATAAACTTAATTTAGAAATCATCTCCATTACGAGATTATTTAATTCTTCCATAGAGAATAACTCACCACACGTAGATGACGTTGGTTTATTCAGATAAGTTGGACTGGGTTGTGTATTCACCACAGGTGTTATTTTTTCCCATGTATTTGGCCTTGTAACATCGCTGTTCTGCACTTGTCTTCCACGCATACGTTGAGGTAGAGTGGGGAAATCGTCCATTGAGAGATAAGACGAGTTGAACTTTTGTGTGTTGACGGGGACAGTATTCTTTGGCTTAACTTGAGTTTGAGTACGATGACTTGCTTTATTTGAGAGCTTTTCTCTCATTTCAAGATACCTCTTTCTGATTGCGCATGCGCTGTCAGTAGATTTATGGTTTTCGCTGCAGTTTGCACATTTTAGAACCTCAGTGTTGTTGCACTCGATGGTCTTATGAGTAGCTGCACATATAGAACAATATGTTTTCACATGACAATTTCTCTCGCCATGCCCAAACAGTTGACAGTTTCTGCATTGAGTCAAACGATTTTTTTGTTTACGTTGATATGACCAATTGATTTGTGTGTGAAAGATAGATCGGTATTTTTTTTAAGTTCAAATAATTTAATCGAACCACTTTCTAGAGATACAATGTAGAACGTATCGGTATATTGATCATATTTGTTGGTGATCATTTTAATGTCTTTGCACATAAGTCCAAGTTTAATGAGTTCATCTTTTAGTAAAGTAGTGTTAACTTCATATAACCCATATAAAACAACTTTGAAAGCTTTTTCACTTTTCAGTGCATGCGTAAAGTACTGACAATTGTCTGAATTTAATTTATCAAGAACTAGATTATATGAGTTTATTGACTCGCACATGATTTTTATGCCAATTGACATTTTTTTAATGGAATAATCAGAAATATTAATTGATTTCATAGATGTATGCACATAATCACAAGTTTTTTGTAATAGTTTTATGGGTGGAATTTGCACTTTTTTAATAATATTATTTGGCGATGCGAAATCGTCGAATCGAATCTTATGCATTTTTTCTTAGGGTTTAAGTATTATTATTAGAATTTTGTCTTTTCTCATAAATTGTAAGAAGCACGGAACATTTTACCGTTATCATGAATTTGGCTTCTGTGCTCTTAGATATGCAGGATATCACTTCAAGTTTGATTTTGCTGTTGGATAAATCGTGATTCGTGACCGTGATTCGTAAAAAATAAAAGAAGTAACAAGACCATACATTTTATGGTTTTTTCTTCAAAAGTGTATATTTATTGTTTAAAAACATTAGTTACAACTTTTGCGGATTTTTTTTTTATTGCAAAATTGTTTTGATAAAAAGTGTCATACAAAAAATATACAGTTCACAAGTTGTTAAGTGTTGCTTGCTCTTTTAATCAACCCGAACCCAGTTGATAAATGTAAGTATATTTCATAAAATATTATACTTTTCAACTAAAGATTGTTAATATTTAATTTTTGGTAAAAAAAAGTATAATACGAATAATGCATTTTTTTCAATCAGCTTTAAGAATTTATTGGTGAAAGTTTCTGTTAAAAGATTTTTTTCATAAATATTTCTGCTTTAAGAACTTTTTCATAATGAGTTTCCCTTTTAAGAATTTTTTTCATATTTTGTCTGCACATGTTATAAGAACTTTTTCATAAAATTTTGCCTTTTAAGAATTTTTTCATTAAAGTTAATTTTTTTCATATTTTGCATATATCTTTTTTAAGAACTTTTTCATAGAATGCTAAGATGCTAAAAAAATCTAAATAATACATTTTTGATGTATCTAAAAAATAAAGGTGAGAAAAAACAACGACGATGGCAAAAAATGTGTCTTAAGAGCTTTCAGGAGGCAGTCCTTAATTTTAAATAACTTCACCAATTTAAATGACTATTTACATAATGTTAGGTTTTAAAAAATACCACAATATCGAATATCTCAAAATCCTGATGTGATGCAGAATTTTGATTTTGGATTTGAATATTAATGTAAAAATCTACTTTAGAAATAAACATTTTGAAGGAAAGAATAACAAATCTGAAATGCTTTCTTCATTTCTTTAATTTATTTATTTATTTATTTATTATTTATTAATTAAGCTCCTGAACGTAATGCTGAGAACTACGTCAACACGATTAAAAACGACAACCTCACGATTTTCGAATGTGTAGTGTAGTGTAGTGTAGTCAATTTCGTCTGCAAGAAATTAAGGAAGCTGGTTCCTTGGTCGACATTTATAAAAAGCGGCCAGAATACAAAAAACCGACCGGCTATCGTTAAGTAAGTTTCGTGTTGCCAGAAAAAAATAATATGTAACAATACTGTTTTTTCTTCAGATCGGCATAGATTTTGGAGTTATTTTTAGGAATCGGCCAGGAGTAGTTTCGAGATGGCCAGAACAAGCCCTCAGCGTTAAAAAAATTTCTTTTACAAGAAAATCACTTGAGGGACAAACAAAAAGAGCAGTATTGGAGAACATCGAAGAAGCAGCTGTGACTGATGGTAAGTTAATCTTTATATATCTTCGGTATTTGTAAATATATTTAAAAAATTCTTTCACTATTGATTTTTTAACTTAAAGCACTTCATAAATGTTCGTTTAAAAGAATTAAATATTAATTTACTTATTATATTTGTTTTATATTTTTATTATTTACTCCGAACAGAAAATGCAGCGGTGAAACTAATGTGGTGCCTCAATACTTTTCTTATACAAACACAAAAAACAGTAAGAAAAAACAATGATGGCAAAAAATGTATCTTCAAGTTCACGTATCATTTATCAGTTCATGTATCTTTTTATCGCAGTTAACACTGAGGAAATGGAGGAGCACATTTCGTTCCTTAAACGAAATGTGAAAAACATACAACAATTTGACTAACTTCAATAATTTGTATGTTTACTTAGATAACGTAAAGTATAGTCTTAAAAGTTTTAAAGTTAAATGTTTTCATTTATTTAACTTAGAGTTTCCAATAGCATGCTCCCAATTCTTGACATTTATTGAGCACCATTTTGATGATATCCAAATATCAAAATATAAAACATCGAAAATGTTTGTTCTTTCAGAAGAGCTAAAAAAAATAATTTTTAATATAATTATTTTTGTTTTTAAAATGAGATTTGAAAAAGTACGTTTTGTTTTCTTGTAAGTTTTATTATCACAAGTATAAAAATAAAAATATTGTTCTTAAAAAAAACATTATCAGGTTTTCTTTTTCAATGAAGTTTTGGAGTCCTAGTTGGGTTGTTGTTTTATGACGTTTTTGTTTGAATTCCAGCTAGATTTTGTTTTTTTCTTCTAGTTTTCTGGGAAGAGACTAATTGCAAAGGTAAAATAATAATAATAAAAACATAACAGGTTCATATGCATTATAAGAAAAAAAAATTGAGTATATGTATTTATTGGTTAAAAGTAATGAATATTTTTTAAATTATGTAAATAATTAATATAATAAATGAAAAAAAAAACATAAAAGGTAAGAAAATAAATTATTAATTGAATGAAAATATTTATACATTTCATGAATTTATTCTTAAAATTTAAGAAAATCAAAGATATGACTTTTTTCTTACTTTTTTGGCACAATTTTTGAAAAAAAAAACCTAAAAAGTAAGACAAAATTCATTAAATAAATGAAGAAATTCATACATTTTATGAATGTATTCTTTAAGTTTAAGAACAGAGCTACTTAAAATTAAGGTTTAATTCATAAAGTTTTACATTTTTTATTAAGTACGATAAATCCTAAAAAGTAAGAAAAGATACTTTCAGTAAATGAACAAATTCATACGTTTTATGAATTTATTCTTAAAATTTAAAAACAGCTACATCAAACTTAGGTTTAATTCATATAAGCTTTATAAATTGTTACTGAATACAGATCTTAAAAATTATGTAGAAATTCTTAAATTATAAGAATTTTTCATACCCTTATGAAGTTTTTCAAAAAAGTATGAACAACATTCCTTAATTTTTAAGAATTTGGTGTTTGCACCATTTGTTCATTGAAAATATGTCCTAATTCATAAATTTTAAGTACCTTTTTGGTTCAGTGCACACCAACGCGGCGGAGAAACATATGAATTAATTTTGACTGACGAATGTTTCTTCGCCGCAACGAATGTTTCTTCGCCGCAACGAATGTTTCGGATTGATTTGGGAGAGCCTTAATTTATGAATATATACAAACATATACAATAGGTACATAATAGAATATATTTTTGTTTTTTTTTTGCAGTCGTTTACTTTGATGCGCATTTTAAGAATGATTAATTACGAAATGCGATAAATTAAATCTGCAAATATGTGTGTGTGCTCTCTTTCTTAAATCTACAAATATGTGTGTGTGCTCTCTTACCGATTTGGCGTGCACGCCCTGAAGTTTCAAAATGACATAATGAAATGGTACCAAAGTGTAACTAATGAAGTGGAAAATTTTTTGAAATTAATTTTCGTAGATAAAAAGAATGTGTTATAATTTTACACTCCATTGCTGAATTTTTGATAACATCTCATTAGGCTGTTTAGAAACTTTATGGGCGTGCCACCCCAAAAAACAAGAGAACTCACACATATTTTTGCAGATTCAAGCTTAGAGCTTAGAGTCAAGTGTAATTTTTTTTTTTTAACTGAACTAATTTTTTTTTTCGTTGAGTCATGTTATGTTTTCACTTTTTGTGAGAATTTATTGAATAACTTTGTCTTTTAATAGTTATTAGGTAAGATTTTGTTCCTCTTTTTTTCGTAGGAAATAAGTGTTTTTTTTATGCTCTGCAACCTACTTTAATAAAATTGAAATTGTCACACATTTAAAAAAAAATATATGTGTGTATCAAGGACGAAGCATCCATATATTGAGTGGAATTAGTGCTTTCGTTAAGCAATTCAAAAAATTATACGATTTTAGCAAAGAATTATTAGTTCGAAACTGAGCTAATCGAATTTCGTTTAATCTCTTCTGTAAATTAATAAATTTGTATACTATATAAAAGAAAGAATTTTAATCGTACTAAATATGACCATTTTGACAAATCCCGCTACAGCCTTAACTACAATTCCTAAAAATTCAAACTAAAATTTATACGATTGAAAATTTTATGTAGTTGAACAATAAGATCGGATTTTTTGAAATTCGCATATTTAATAGGGTAAACGAGGGTAAATGTTGGGGAAAGTCGGATTTTTAACTTCTAAACGCGACGTCGTAGGAACTTCATTTTTTCTTTATTTTAAAGATCTTTAAGAATTTGAAAAAAAACAGGTACATCTTTTTTTTGAAAAAATCTAAATCACCCAGATATACCCGTATTAAGACTGAAATAGGCACAAATAGTCGTTACGAAAAGTGCTTAAAAGTTGTATAAGGATACATTTTTTTAAAAATTTTGTACATATTTTTAAGGATAATAAAAAAATAAATTATCCATGTTTAAGGAATTTCTGATAGGATTTTTTTTTTCATACCAAAATTTTTTTTGATCAATTTCTCAAAGTATTTGATTTTTATATTTTTAATGGGTTGTCGGAAAAATCTCAAATCTTACTGTGTTATAGAATAATTTGATAGCAATTAAATGGCAATTAAATGATAATAGCAATTAATGGTTATCTTTCTAACTTATCATTTGCAAGATTTATTTAAGAAAGAGTAAACATTTTGAAATTTGTTTTTTTATTAATATCTTTTTAATTAACTGTTGTACAGGTTTGCAATGTTCTAATGAAATATAGCTATATGTTCTAGGAATTTGTATGAGTAAATTAAATTATATTCCTAGTGTACCGTTGAGCTGAGAAATTAAAAATATAATATTGCTTATACATATTACTTAATAAAATGTGAGTGTGTGTATGGATTGATTTTGTTTTTTCTTATATTTAATCTCAATGGAATACCCATTAATTTGGTACCTCATTTTTTAAAGTACCTCCTTTATTAGCGCCACAATTGATTTTTCAAAATTCATAAAAAATCGAATAAAAGCCATAGAAATGCTCCGCTTTGTTCATTGCCAAAACTCGTCAACCACTACAAAGACCCGTTATCTCAAATTATTTTGTATTCGATTATTTTTAATATAAAAAATCATAACTTCATTTCTACTCGGCCGATATTTAAAGTTAAGATCCCAAATTTAGCTATGCGATGTGGCTAAATTTGTGTATACAAATTATTGAGGGGGGGGGGGTGAAAAATGTCATACTAAAAGGGTGTGTAAATAACCCGCCAAATTTATATTACATGTATTAAATTTACAACTTGATGAAATTTTTCCAAAATTCAAAAAACTAATGGTGTACAATTATAGCTGTAACATTCTTCTACAAATATGTGAATAATTTTATATATGTAAATTTAACGAAAAAAAAGTAGGGGCAATTTAATAAATAAATCACAAAAAAACATATATTTAGGCAACATAAGAGGTTTCAAAATTGAGTAATACTTAATAGTTCATAATAAATGATAAATGAATTAGGTAGAAATGTATAACTTAAATTTTTGTTTAAAAATTATTGCAAAATATTAAACAAATTTGTACTAAAAATGTGTTTTAATGAGTAGTCAACACAATTATTCGTACTTTTAATTCAAAAGTTAATGAAAAATGTATATATTTCAAAAAAATAATGATGCACATTTATAGGCTTAGCCTTCTTCTACAGATATGTGAGTAATTTTGTATTTGTAAATCTAATTTGTAAATTTAATGCTATAAATCACAATAAAGCTTGGGTAAAATATAACAGTTTAAAACAAATGATACATGAATTTAAGGAACAAAATTATAATCTAAATTTTTCTGTTAAAATTTTTGCAAAATATTACAACAAATGTATACTAAAAATGTGTTTTAATAAAATTTTTCAATTTTTCGTAATTTAAATTCAAAAGTAAATGAAAAATATAAATATTTTAAAAAACTAATGATGCACATTTATAGGTGTTACCTTCTTCTACAAATATGTGAGTAATATTGTATAATATATTATATAAAATTAAAAGCTCCATTTAGCCAACTTAACAGGTTTCAAACTGGAGTAATACTTAATAGTTCATAGCAAATGATACATAAAAAAAAAAAATTAAAAAAAAAAATTTAAAAATTAAAAATTTATAATCTAAATTCCTGTGTTAAAATTTTTGCAAAATGTTAAAAAAATTCATACAAAAAATGTGATTTAGTGAAAAATTAGATTTTTGTAAATTTAAATGCAAAAGTTAATCAAAAATTGATAAATTCTGAAAAACAAAACCAACACAATAATTGCTCTAATTCTCCTCTAAAATATTGTTAATAAACGTTAAGTGATTAATTCTACAAAAGCCACTCTAAAATAAGTTTTATTGATTTGTATACCAAAAAAATGCTTTTACAACGAATTTTATTTTTATAATTTCACCACGCCCATAATATATTTTCAAATTTTAAAACCCAATAAATATTTTGATATAAAAAAACATCACAAGCTTCACAAAATAATTTCAAATATTAAAATTTTACATTAGAAATATTTTTACAGAGAAATCCAGAAAAAAATTTTAAATTGTCAATTTGTCTGCATAAAATTGGCTATAAATCGGAAAGAACTTATCAGAATTTCAAAATTTAGATTTCTATGGAAAGGCCATTGTCTCACTGTTTAAATACATACAAATATTAATAGATGTCCATAGAATTTTAAAGACCAATACGCTTAAACAGATAAAATAGCATTGTTTGGACTAAATAGTGAATATTATAAATTTTTATGCAACCGATTATCAAAATTTAAATTTTATAATAACTAATACCAATCAACAATTATTTTGGTATGTAAAACATATTTCTACGGTAACTGTTAGCTTTAATATGGATTTTTAAAGATAATTGAAAGAAACATTTTGCAAAAATCCAGTCTATTGTCGATCAAATTTATTCTTTTTGGAAAAATATACGTAAAATACATGTAAATAGCAATAACTTGGGCAATACTTTTTTGATATTTATAAATGAGGTATAAGACATAGAAAATTACTAAAAATAAAAATTATTTAATTTGCATGACAAAATAAATTGTTAAAATAGAAAGAATTTTCCATAAATCGAAAAATTCATACCTTTTGAGTGTATTTACTTAGAAAATTGCTAAAAGCTAATAAAAAATTTAAAAATTTAGAAAAACTAATGATGCACATTTATAGGTGTTACCTTCTTCTACAAAAATTTGGGTAATTTTTTCTTTGTAACTCTAACGGGAAAAAAGTAAGGGTAATTTAATAAAATAAATCACAAAAAGGTCCATTTAGCCAACTTCAGAAGTTTCAAACTTGAGTAATACTTTTGAGTAATACTTTTGTGTTAAAATTTTTGCAACATCTTAAAAAAATTTTATGCAAAAATGTGATTTAGTGAAAAATCAATTCGATTTTTAGTATTTTAAATGCAAAAGTTAATCAAAAATTGATAAATTTTGAAAAACAAACCCAACACAATAATTGCTCTTATTCTCCTCTAAAATATTGCTAATAAATGCTAAGTGATTATCTCAACAAAAGTTTAATTTTATTTAACAATTAGTTTAATTTATTTATATACCAAAAAAATGCAAACTGGAACATGCTTTCTCAACGAATTTTATTTTTATAATTTCACCACGCCCGTAAAATATTTTCGAATTTTAAAATTATAAATTTTGAAAATCCAGTTAACATTTTGATGTATAAAACATAACTGTGCGTTGCTCACAAGCTTCACAAAATAATTTCAAATATTAAAATTTTACATTTGAAATATTTTTACAGAGAAATCCAGAAAAAAATTTAAAATTGTCAATTTGTTTGCATAAAATTAGCTATATCCAAATTTCAAAATTTAGATGTTTATGGAAATATAATTGCCTCGCTTTATAAATACATACAAAACATTAATAGATGTTCGTACAATTTTAAAGACTAATACGCTTAAATATATAAAATAGCATTACTTTGATTAAATAGTGAATATTATAACTTTTTATTTAACCGATAATCGAAATTTAAATTTTATAATATTTGAGACCAATCAACAAATAGTTTGGTATATAAAACATATTTCTACGATAACCACAAATTTTAATATGGATTTTAAACATAATTGAAAGAAAATTTTTGCAAAAATCCAGTCTGTTGTTCGATAAAATTGTTTCTTTTTCGAAAAATATACGTAAAATACCTGAAATAGCCATAACTTGCGCAATACTTTTTTGATATTTATAAATGAGGTATCAAATGAAAGGTTATAAGACATTATAACATATATATAAATTATAAAAAATAAAAATTATTTAATTTGCATGACAAAATAAATTGTTAAAATAGAAAGAATTTTCCATAAAGCGAAAAATTCATAACTTTTGAGTGTATTTACTTAGAAAATAGCTAAAAGTTAATACAAAATTTATACATTTCGAAAAACTAATGATTACTTTCTCCTACAAATATTGGAGTGATTTTGTCTTTGTAAGTCTAACGCAGCGTCCACATTATGTTAATTTGTGTATATGAACAGTGCTGATCAACAATGTTGAGTTGATGTGGACGTGTAAATAAACAGAGTCTATCAACTTTTGCTGACCCGAACGTAACCCGACTTAAATGGATAGAAATCAAAAAGGCTGATGAACACAGCTGTTTTTGGCCTGTGTAGGTATTCTGTTTTTTTTTTTTTTTAATTTGTGTAATAAGGCACTGCTTTTGTTTTCGTTTATTGTCTTGTGACGTAGAAAATTGAGTAGGTACCTACGTAAATGAGTGTTTGCATGGACGCAAGTGCAAAGACAGTATACACTAAAACACGTGCACACTAGCATGTTGATCGACAGTTTAAATCAACAATGTTGGTCGGCATAATGTGGACGCTGCTTAACGGGAAAAAAATAGGGGCAATTTAATAAAATAAATCACAAAAAAGCTCAATTTAGCCAACTTACGAGGTTTCAAACTTCAGTAATACTTATAAGTTCATAATAAATGATACATGAATTTGAGGAAGAAATTCATAGTCTTAATTTCTGTGTTAAAATTTTTGCAAAATCTTAAAAAAATGTATACTAAAAATGTGATTTACTGAAAAATCAATTTGATTTTTGGCACTTTAAATGCAAAAGTTAATCAAAAATTGATAAATTTTGAAAAACAAACCCAACACACCAATTGCTCTAATCCTCTTCTAAAATATTGCTACTAAATGTTAACTAATTATTTCAACTTAACCCACTCTAAAATTAGTTTTATTGATTTATTTACCAAAAAAAATGTTAAATCGATCATGCTTTTTCAACGACTTTTATTTTAATATTATCACCACGCTCATAAAATATTTTCAAATTTAAAAATGATAAACTTTGAAAGTCTAATAAACATTTTGATATATAAAACATAACTGTGCGTTGCTCAGAAGCTTCACAAAATAATTTCAAATATTAAAATTTTACATTAGAAATATTTTTTACAGATAAAATCCAGAAAAATTTTTAAAATTGCCAATTTGTCTGCATAAAATTAGCTATAAATCGGAAAGTACTTATCCAAATTTCAAAATTTAGATGTCTATGGAAATATCATTGCCTCGCTATTTGAATACATACAAAACATTAATAGATGTCCGTACCATTTTAAAGACTAATACGCTTAATTATATAAAATAGCATTATTTTGATTAAATAGTGAATATTATAACTTTTTATTTAACTGATTATCGAAATTTAAATTTTATAAAATTAAGACCAATCAGCAAATAGTTTGGTGTATAAAACGTATTTCTACGATATTTTTGCAAAAATCCAGTCGATTGATCGATAAAATTGTTTCTTTTTCGAAAAATATACGTAAAATACCTGTAAATAGCCATAACTTGGGCAATACTTTTTTGATATTTATAAATGAAGTATCAAATGAAAGGTTATAAGACAAAAAAAATTATGATAATAAAAAATTACTCACTTTCATGAAAAAATAAATTGTTAAAAGAGAAAGAATTTGCCATAAAGCGACAAACTCATACCTTTTGAGTGTATTTACTTTGAAAATTGGTAAAAATAATAAAAAATTTATAAATTTAAAAAAAACTAATAATGATACACTATTAAAGGTGTAAATTTCTTCGGCAAATATTTGAGTAAAAATAATTGAGAGAAAAATTTATCAAAAATCCAGTCTATAGGTCGATCAAATTGTTTCTTTTTGGAAAAATATACACGTACATGGCCATAGCTGGGCAATTATTTTTTGATAGATATTCATAAATGCGGTATCAGATGTAAGGCTATACAACATAGAAAATTATTTTATTAAATACAAAAATAACCTGTGACTGGTCGCTAGGACGATTAGTTTAGAAGCAAATACCAAATTACCAAAGTAGAAAAATGTGTTGATTTTGAGAAATAGTTTTGTCGTGTCGAGCGATATAATGATTGAAAGCTGGTACTCCCTAGATCAGGAATATGATACTTTTAACTCACTAGGACAAGTAGTTGTGCCGCAAATCGAGTTTGAAGTTAGAAAAAGTGTCAACTTTGAAACCTCTAGGACGTTTAGTTAAGCCGCAAATCGCGTTTAAAGATTAAAGATAATAGCATGCGATACATCGATGGAAAGGCAGCATTCACGAATATGCCATTTCTTTAATTCGCTAGGACGCTTAATTAAGTCCCAATTGTAAATTTCATTTCAACTAAAATACCTACCTACCCTTAAAATCTTGCAAACAAATTTAATGCTTACATAAATACATATACAATATACAATACATGTATATATAGGTACAAATCACATTATTATTTAGTTAAACAAAGATCACAATAAGCTGAACTTTTGCGTGAAAAACTTACAAACAACAAGTAAGAACGCATTCGACAGAAATACTATATACTACACTATATGCGTAGGTACTATTCACATACAGAGTGTAAAACTGCGAAGTGACTGTTTACCACGGGTGACTATTTTATACTTAATGTACTATTTAAATACTGTTTGTAAGTCTGCGAAGCGACTTTTTCTGCGGGAAGCTAGTTCTCATTATAAAAGTCATTTAGAAAAAAAATGTTAACTACAACTACAAAAGCTCATCTTAACTAATATATAAAAGTCTTTTTTTGTTTTCTTGTCAGTTTGGCTGTACGGGTGTCCAAACTAAGAAGAAAACAATCAAAATACTCACTTTTTTTTATTGCAGCAACAATTTATACACCACTGCTATCCGATAGATAGCTTCTGAAAAAAAATAATTGTAAATTTTTTTAGAAATCTTAAACAATAGTAAAAAAATGTTGCCCATCTCTGTACAAAATTGTTTATTTTGAAGATTTTGACGTCTCTGTTACCTTACCTTATTCGTATTTTTTCTTAAGTTGAACGACGCAAATGGGTGCATTCAGTTTTGTACTATCGTTTGGTCCGGATTTACATTAAATGATTTTTTTTTATTGGTATTTGGTATTGACAATTTTTGTATGTCAATGTGATTGGTGCAGGTAAGTAAAATCACGATTCACCACCGTTCTAAATTTATAGTCACCACCACGCGTTGAACGCATTGAAATAAATGTGGCAGAAGCTTACAGATTTGTTTTTCGAGTTAAGGCTCTCCCAAACCAATGCAAAACATTCGGTCCGGTTGAGAAATATCCTCAAGTCAAATTTTATTTACATGGCGATAAATGAGAGTGCCCACACCAGACGGCGGAGAAACATTCGCCTTTCAAACTTTCTCATAATATGCGGGATTTACACGGTTGACCAACGTATTTTCTTCCATTCTAAACACGAAACTTTCACAAATATTGTTGGATTAACACGGTTTGCCGGGAAATTTATCATAGTTGCAGAAATTCCAAAAGGCCTATTTCACAATGGAATGAGAAAACTAAACGTGAAACAAGATCTCGTCGTAGTTATCAAAACAACTAAAGGCTCTCCCAAACCAATGTGAAACATTCGGTGCCGCGAGGAAACATTCACCGTTAGTGTGGGCACTCTCATATATCATCCTGTAAATAAATTTTGAAAGGCTAATGTTTCTCCGCCGCATTGGTGTGGGCACTCTCATTTATCACAATGTATTTTAATTTTGACTTGCGAATGTTTCTTTGCCGCACTGAATGTTTCGCATTGGTTTGGGAGAGCCTTTATGCGACAGATTTATGTGAAAAAACGAGCATGTGATAGAGAACCATAAAGAAGATGAACATGTTCGTCTTCATATCTGCATTACGGGCCACCTCCACAGGCCATACACGATGGCCAGACTATGACCATGTCTAAAAAAAATCCCATGGAGTTCAAAAAGTCCATGTCCATGCAGCAACATGTCGAAAAAAATAACGTTTTGAACAAGACATGGAGACCTGTTCAAAGCTTGGCCATGAGATGACGTTTCGTGTGCGTGATTTTTCATGCTTTGCCCAGTTAGTAGAAATGCACTGTTTGTCGATTGGATTATGGTTGGAATGTTGGACATCTGTATGACCTGTGGAATCGGCCTGTTATGAAACTTCCTATAATCTGCTTCACGAAGATCTGGATTTTGGTGTTCCCTCTCTATGTCCCAATCTACATTAAACGATTTTTCCAATGCCGATCGTGAAGAGAGTGAAAAGTAAGGGGTAGGGACCAAATCGTTTGTACCACAAAACTCGAACGATTTTTCCAGACTGTTTATGTTCTCTTTCACTTTCTTTCTAGTTTATATAAAAAAATGAAGAAGACAAGGAAAAAATCTCATTGAAAAAATCGTTATCTGTGTACATTTCACATGATTTCTGGAAAAATCTTCGTGGGAAAATCGGGAAATGTAGATCGGGACTATTAAACAAATGTAAATTTTATATTTGCGTACCCTTTTTTGCAGAAGTCAGACGAAGATACGTGTAAATCCACCTTTAAGCCTCTCCCAAACCAAAGCGAAAGTGGTGCAAAACATTCGCCGATGGCAGTTTTTGTTGTTATTTGAAGTGCGTTTTATTGGTAATTTATTGTAAGCGTAGTCCCCTTTCACACAACGAAACTGAGTTGCCAACAATTGGGAGTTTGTAGGCGAGAAGGACAAAAAGTAAGTTGATTGAAGAAAATCTCCCCGGTCAACGTTTGAAGAGATTTTTGTCACATTCTTTCTCACATTGTCCGTAATGTATGTTCAAAAATATAATTGTGTATACTTCTTTTTTGTCATCGCTGCTAAGGTTTGCCTCAATTTAACGTTGGTTTCGGAGCAAGCTTCAATACATCATGTAAACGGGGTAGAAATGCTGGATTAACATGTATCTTCGTCTGCATAATGCAGAAAAGTTCAGCAGGACAGATACTTACAAAATATCCAAGCGAGTGATACAGAACCATCAGGAAGATGAACATGTTCGCTTTCATTTCTGCATTAAGGTTAGACTGAAGTAGGCGTAACTGCACTGCATCGGAACTGCGATTCATAACAATTTGTATGAAATTTTATGAAGTTCAGTTACCGCTTAGTGCGATATAGCTCATACAATTTCATAGAAATAATATTATGCCGCGTCGTGAAGTGTAGTTCCGCTGTAGTTGTGTGCGGTCTTAAGCCTAGGACGCTGCTGATTCGAAACGAAAAATCCCATACAAAAATGACATGAAGAAATTATAAACGAAAAATTTCGTTGTGCTCTTCGTTCTGTGGTACGCTGTTCGACCAGCAAAATTGATGATTATACCAGATTGTTTTGAAAAGTTTCCACTCTCTTTTCGCAATGAATTAATTGCCCGGGCCATTAATTCATTGCGGAAGAATGACATTTGGGTTTGTTCGTGTTTTTATTTGTTGTTTCTTTCATTACAGCACTGTTTTTATTTGAGTTTTTCGTTAAATTTCGATGTATTTATTTGTAATTTATTTAAACTCTCCATGAATATTTGTCCGCTGTGTTTTCGTAAGCATTTCGTTGTCTTTTTGGAGACCGCAGGAAAATTTCGTTTCGCATCAGCAGCATACTAGGCTTTACCTTTATGGCACTTTCCTATAATGCAGAAACGAAGTTCTTCTGCATGTTGATCTTTTCTCTTTATCTAACAAATATACATTTTGTATTTGGCATCCCTCTTTTTGCAGAAACCAAATGCAGATACATGTAAGTCCCCTCTCATACAGGGAAACCCGTTGCTGGAGATTTTTTTGACGTTTTCCTTTAATTTCCTTGTACCTTTCATACAAGGAAACATAAATTGCCGGAGAGCAACGCTACCGCATGAAGTTATTGATATTAGGAAAAACTTTACTAGAGGAATTTGGACGTCATAACAATAGTTCCAAAAAAAGACCCGAGCAACGCCGGGTATTTTCCGCTAGTAATATATATTCCTTCAATTCCAAGCACTGGGAAATCACAATATCACTCCATTATAAGTACACGCACGAAAGTGCTTGCTAACAAATATTTGGAATGCATACCAGCTAGACATTCTTGTATATCGCCTATTCTCAATTCTCTCTCCATATCATTGGAAGTAATTTTTTTTAATTTCTTGCCGTTCACATAAAAAGTGAAGAATGAATTGAGTGAATTCATCATGAAAATTTGTAAGAACGAAAGTAGAGCAGGTAAGGAGATATATAAAGTGTTTTCTTTTTCTGACTGTAAATGAGTTAAGTTTTATTGTCAAAGGGGTTCATAATAACGCTTGTGTGTTCCATGTTGTGTTCTTTTGTCTGTGTGTGTGCAAATCGCATTGTCAACAATAAATGATAAGACCGAAGCCATTTCTTAACATCAACACCCTTACAAAGCGATGTACAATACATTTTTCAATGCAATTTTATGAAATATTCTATAATCATAGATAAATTTGCTTCAAAAAAGTATACATTAGCCGCCTTATTTATAAAAAAAAATGTTATTTCAGTTCCCGTGTTTAGGAAAACTACACCATGGAATAGAAATGTTCCGGACTCAAATCAAATGTCTATATAAAGTTAGCATAAAGTTAGCATGACAACAAAATGTGCAAACAATTTTTAGGTAGCTAGATACCAACCCCAAACTATCCTCTACCTACTACAACAATAACTCTTCTCTAATTTTCTATGCAAGTTGGTGCTTTTAGGTAGAGTAAATATTTGATTGCTCAAATATTCCATTAATCTCGCAATGAATGACAAAAAAATACATCCCAATTCTTCTTCTTCACACACCACGTGACCGTTGAATGTACATTGTACAAGTAGGTACATCCCAACAAGTAAATATATACCTAAACATTTACATACATCTCTTTTCTTCCAAACTGTGTATACATAGCAGAGATCAGACTGATCTGACGCCGACCAACGACACAAAGAAAAAAAAAAACAGCAAAATGAAAGAAGGTTGAGAGCGGTGTTCTGTTTTCCTCCTCTTCAACACAAACGTAACTCTTTCGAAGTTCAAACATGTTGCATAAACACATACGGAGTGACTTTTTTTGTTTTTATTTTAATTCGAAGTTCTGAATCTTCGAATCTGAGTTCGACATTTTGTCCGACCCAAAATTTTGAGAAAAACGTGAAATTGGGCAACAAATGGCCGTAAAGTTTGAGAAGTCAATACAACGCGTACTGTAAAAAACTAAATTGTTTATGAAAGAATGATATTTTATCTTGAAAAGCGTCGAGTAACTTTTTTATTTTTTTTTATTTTTTCATATTTAATTTTAATATTTTAGTTGACTCTCTCTCTCAATTTCACAAAACTTCTTAGAGAACTACGCAGGTTGTGAGAAATTGAAATGGGAAATACATATTATTTTAACGTCATTTTATAGGTAATGAGCAGAACTTGAAATCCCTTGGAGCGGATTTATAATTTTGGACCCTTTTTTTGAATAATCATCTTTTGAAAAACACCAAAATTGGTCAATTTCTAATGCATTTTTGAGTATGTAGTTATATAAAAGGAGCAACATAACTTTCTCTAAATACCATATTTGTTTTCTAAAACCGTTTCAATACAAAAAATTACAAAATATAACAAATACAAAATATAAAAAAGGTGTTTTTTATATGAGGTTTTCCAGGTATACTGGAATACTGTTGCGTTTTTCATATAAATATGAACCAAACAATGTTTATTGTTCCTTAAAGTTGTGTTGCTTTGTTTGTGCTGTGTATTCTTAATTTTGTATGACTTTTAAGGACTAGGTTGGATTAGATTATTAGATTTATTTCAGGAAAAAGGACTAGTAATGCCTTATTAGAATTTTTAGAAAGGAAATACATTTTATTTTATGAACCCTTCGTACAATATTACAATAAAGACGAAACCTTATTCTTTTTATTTTTATTTTCATGAAGAAAAAAAAACTATTTGGCAGATCAAATTGCAGTTATTTAATGAACAGAAATCCATCAAAATCTTTCTCAAATAGTAATTCTTCTTTAAAAAAAAAAAAAATACCCAACAAATATTGTATAGCAGCATTTTAACCAGGAAAAAAAATTAAATGAAAAGATGTAAGCAGAAAAACACGAAGTGACAACACTTAACACACATACATAAAATATAATGCTCTCAAAAGCTATTATAAAGCTCTACTTCTGAAAGCTACATTGTTACATAGCCAAAACCAAAGAAAAAGGTATTAGAATTTCCATCCCCTGACGTATGGGAACTCTGAATCAATGTGTTGTTTAATAAACACATTAAGCGAGCGGGAGGAAAATTGTGTGTACCTTGTTCTAGGGATGAAAAATCGTCTTTCAGCAATGTTTATGAAATAAACAGGAGCATTTTTTTAAAATAAAACATACCATGTGTTTGGACTGGAAAACAGCTAGGTACACTTAATTCTCCAAAATTTAGTTTAAAGTAATGTTACAGTATAACTTTCTATGTTAAGTAGTACGGGCTTATTTTATAAACAGTGTTCTTGAAAAAGCCAAGTGCATTTCACCCTTGAAAAATTCATCTATAATGATAGGTATCTAGTTATCATTGAATTGACACAGTTTGACAGCTGGTATTTTAACAACACGAATGCCAGTTCATTTCCACTTGTGTCCTTAACTGCCACAATTTAGTTTTTTGCCTTTTCAAAGACAAAGAATATTTAACAGATGCCTTTATAAGTTCATTGACAAGTATTTCAACTTGGATTGGTCGTTTCCGAATTTACACTCATGGATAATGAGATCTTCGATGAAATTTGTGTAGATATGTGCAGAAGGATTTTTTTTTATAAAATAGATATATATTCATAAACAAAAAAAGTAAGCTTACTATCTTAACAGTAACTAACTATACCTAAATTATTAAAAAAAGTTATTTTGTTATCAAAAATCAGAATTGGAAATTACTCGTTGAATTTTCATTTATTTACTTTCATTTAAAAAAAATAAATATTTAGTAAAAAAAACTTTTCAACTATGTTCTATTCCAACAAATTCCCGCACTGAAAATCGTTGCAAAATCAAAATTAAGCGTATGACACATGAAATTTATATTCGTCTGTTTTCCAACCATTTCCAATTAACATTTCTAGTCAAGCGCACTCTCTTCATTTATTGAACTGCATTAAATATCGGATGATTCCTGAACTGCAGCACTTTTTAAATAAAAGATCTGGTCATCTCCGTTGTCCCCGCCAGGAGTAGACTCCCTTTTTTGTTATTTTTCTGTTAGCTTCTACAAAATTGTATGCTCCTCTAAATTGCGATCCGGTAACTTATATTCTGGTCACTCATTTTACGGAATTAATTTTCTTTTACCCGTCAAATTACAAAAAATAACTTCAATGTGAAAAAGATTCACTTCTAATTAAACTTTATAGCTGTCAAATCAGTGTCATTGACAAAGGATGAAACAAGTTGGACAACATTTTTCGTTATCATTCAAAGACAATGTAGCATTTTATTAGTCAATTCAGTTATTTCCACTTGTCTTTTAAATTTGTTGTCTTTCATTGACAAACGGAGTTTGCCAGTAGTTCAAAGACAAGCAATTTGAAGGTATTTCCACTTGTCATTTTGATAAAAGACGCAAAAATAGGTATTTCGTCAGTTGTTAAACGACAGGTGGAATGCTCGCATTATGCTCGTTGCTCGTACTTCATGTAGAAAAGAAAGTAGCTGTTTAATTTTCTAAAAACATATAGGGGCATATTCATAGTCATTTAAGACGTTGATTCTATTTTTTTAAGGTTATCATTTCAAAATATGTGAAGCTATTTGTGTAGTATACAATTTGAAATTAAAGTTGGTATGTATTCATTGAGCCAAAATTGTCTTAAACTGTAGTTTAGTTAAAACTGGGTCTATCTGCGACTATGAATATGCCCCATATTGTTGAAGTAGCTATTAAGTGGCAGGGCAAAAGTGTACTGAATTTTATAAAAGTGTATTTGTGTAACTTAGCATTGTCGAGTGTATCGAAAAAACCACGGAGCAGACAGGTCATGATGGGGTGTAAGTGGGTTTATGGAATATTACAAAAACAATTTCAATGGAAGTCAGGCTTCTATTTTTTATTTCACAGGCAATTTCATAATTTGAGTGCAATGCAAACACCAGCCAGCACGTGTATGTTTGAAAAAGCTCTCCCATAAGGCCTGTACTGAAAATACGAACTGAACAGAGTAAAGGCATTCTTGTGTATCTCCTATTCTCAATTCTCACTCCATCTCATTGGAAGTAAATTTTTTTAATCTCTTGCTGTTCACATAAAAAGTGAAGAATGAATTGAGTGGATTCATTATTAAAATTTGTAAGAACAAAAGTAGAGCAGGTAAGGAGAAATATGGGTTGTTTTCTTTTTGTGTTGTGACTGTAAATGAGTTCAGTTTCATTGTCAAAGGGGTAGAAACGTTTATAATAACACTTGTGTGTTCCGTGTTGTGTTTTTTTGTCTGTGTGAGTGTGTGTGCAAATCGCATTGTCAGCATGTAAATGAAAAATAACATTTTTTACGTTTTATGAAGTTTTTTTATTAACAAAATTAACCAGTGCATAATTAAAAAGTTCTTACTCTTTAAAAATTAGTTTTAACAAAAATAAATTCTTATACATAGATATATTATTATGAGTTTTCATACTTCAGTGTCATATTTTTAATATTTCATAATAAATAAATAAGTTAAATAAGTCGGGAGCCCGCCATGGGGCGACCTACCCTCATCTCTTTACCAGATAAGAGGTATATAGTTTTTTAAATAGTGTCCAAGGAAACAGTTTGCGCATGGGTTGCTTATAAAAAAGCTGGCCCTTTGTGGCCAAGCTTTAAAGATTAATTTTTATGTTTATTCAATTATCTGATTGCACTTATGTGGTGAGCATTAAGGTTATAAAAAATATACTATGAAATGAAATTTAATTTAAAAATGTTCAAATACGGGTTTTTTTGAAATTTTAAATTTAAGTAGGGTAACTTGACACAGAGTAGTAACTGATTTTTCTGACGCAAAGAGAAATACTAAAGTGCGGAAACCCTGAGTTTTAACCAAGTTCTTATATGAATCCTGGTACTATCATGCTTTTATAGGATAATTGTCTGCATTTTGATGTTAATTTCAATGAAAGTACCAGAGGGTACAAGAATAAAATTAAAACAACCTACAAATTAAAAAAAAAAAATATTTTTAAAAATGCACTTTGTCAAACCAAAGCTTTAATTAAAAATTTGGCAGATACCTATTATCTTTTTATTCATCACGTTCATAACAACATACCATATATTTCTATAGAACGTCACACTGGTTTATAGTAAATTTTTTCTAAAAAATCTATTCCGCCATTCATGACTTTCGAACGTTCATATCTTGAGTTGTCAATTTCATTTCATGTATAACTTTCATGTGTTTAATAAAATCTATTAATGCGTTCACCCTAATTTACCCTACTTAAATTTAAAATTTCAAAAAATCCCGTATTTGAAATTTTTTAAATTAAATTTCCTAAACTGTATACCTCTTGGCTGGTAGAGAGATAAGGTTAGGTCGTCCTATGACGGGCTCCTCGATTTTTAAGTGTGAAAATACATTATTTTGTTGGTAATTCTTTACGGTAACTTTTTATAAACTCCTCTGAAGGCAAAGATCTAGATCTTGTTTTTCAGAAATATTAAATGCAAAGAGCATTGCATTGCATGTTTCCACACACTGGCATGGCGGTTGGTTAGTCTGTGCTTTAAAATTGTTAACTTAGAAAATAGCCTTAGAGAACACGCACTGCTGTGTGGAAGCATGAACATTTTTTTTTCAAAGGAGTATAAATAAGAATAAATATATTCTCCAAGAGGTTTCTTATAGTCACGATCTTATGTCAAAACTCCTCTTAATTTGTTAATTAAAAAATATTTCAAAAAAGCTTATACCTACTCTTTAATGACTTCTTAAAGGTATTGGTACTCTGATATAGCCCAGTCAAATTCGACAATAAATTCGCAAAGCGCGATGTAGTTCTGCATTTTTGATATGTTTTTGGGGCATGTTAGAGTATTCTGTAGCTAAGCTTGCAACTTCTGCTCGCTGCAGGAAAAAGCAAAAGTGAAAAAACGCTAAAATCACCCCATTTTTCTGAAATGTTTGTTGCCTTATAACTTTGGAAATATGCAACTTAGGAAAAAACCATCCACTATAAACTTGTTTTTTTATAAAATTTTCACAAGACCACATAAGTCTTAAATTTATGAATGTTATATTTGTGTTGCTATCTAACCAAGAATTAAAAGAAAAAATCAGAAAAACTAAGTAATTTTGAAGCATCAATAAAATAGGTCAAAAACTGTCCAATTCTGCTAAAAATTTGGAATCAAATAGTCTAGAGTATTAAAAGACGAAATTCGATCCAAATCGGTCAAATAGTTTTGGCAAGAAAAATTATGTTAACTAAGTGCAACAAGCAATGTTTTCATCATTGCTGTGGTCAAAGTAGGACACTTAAGATGGCACTCATTTCTGTACAAGTTTTTGGAACCCTAAACTATCATTAAATATAGTAATAATAATTATATCTTTTTTTAAGCAACTTTGGTACTGAATTTAAAAGTTTCGAAAATGTTCACACGAAATAACATATTTACATGCCAAGTGAACAATTTTCGAAACTTTTAAAATCGCTACAAAAATTGCTCAAAAAAAGATATAAATATCATAACTATATTTTATCATAGTTAAGGGTTTCAAGTATGTGAACAAAAATCAGTGCCAACTTAAGTGTCCTACTTTGACCACATCAGTGATGCTAACATTGCTTTTTGCACTTAGTTAACAACATGTTTCTTGCCAAAGCTATTTGACCTATTTGGAAAGAATTTTCGAATTTCGTCTAGACTATTTTATTCCAAATTTTTAGCAGAATTGGACAATTTTTTGAGAGCTTCAAAATTACTTAGTTTTTCAGATTTTTTTTTAATTCATGGTTAGATAGCAACACATATATAACATGCATGAATTTAACACTGATGTGGTCTTGTAGAAAATTTTATAAAAAACTAGTTTAGAGTGCACGGTTTTTTCCTATGTTGCATATTTCCAAAGTTAAAAATGGGGTGATTTTAGCGCTTTTTTTACTGTTGCATTTTTCCTGCAGCAAGCACAGGTTTTTTCGAAGTTTGCAAACTTGGCTATAGTCTATAGACTACTCTAACATGCCCCAACAACCTCAAAAATGCAGAACTACATCGCGTTTGGCGATGTAATTATTGACTGGGCTACTAAATCTTTATAATTAAACTATTCACCGAGTTTAATTTCTTGAGGATCTAAGAACCTCAATACTCCAAACTTCCTTTCATTAATATCCCTTTAAGTAGAGAAAGATTTCGATTTAACTGAGCAAAGACCATCGAGTCGAACCAAATACATTTTAACTTGATTCCGTTTAACAGTTTGAAATTCTGTGCGACTGTTAATGGAAGGTTGGAAAGTTTTGATCAACTAGAAAGAGAACTTTTCTAGAGATGGTCAGAAAAGTCGCAGGATCTGAAAAAAGGGGTAAAAATAGGGCAGGGTCAAAAGTCCACAGGCCAAAATTCCATAATGGACTTTTGTCCCACTTCTGTGGGTCAAAAGTCCATAAATCAATTGTGAACTTTTGACCCACTCCGATGGGCCAAAAGTCCATACAAAATTCTTGTGGACTTCTGGCCCATTGATTGTGGATTTCTGACCCACTTCAGTGGATCACTTTATAGATAGTTTTCTTTAACAAGACTGCTTTGGGTGCCCCGCTTCGCGGGTTTAAGGATTTTAACTCCCTTTTCCGGTCCTCTGTCCCGCTTACGCGACTCCGTCGCTCCGGTAGGGGTATGCTCAGTCGCCTGGCAGGCGCCTATGTTGTCATGCGATCTGTTATTAAAGTTTTGTTTGTACTAAACACTACTTTGGGTGGCCCGATTCGCGGGTTTAATGATTCTAACTACCTCTTCAGGCCCCTGTCCCGGTCACGCGACTCCGTCGCTCCGCTTAGGGTATGCTCAGTCGTCTGGCAGCGCCTATGTTGTCAGTCGATCTATTTTTAAAGTTTTGTATGTACTTAACAGTACTTTGGGTGACCCGCTTCGCGGGTTTAAGGATTTTAACCCCCTTTTCGGGTCCTCTGTCCCGCTCACGCGACTCCATCGCTCCGCTTAGCGTATTCTCAGTTGCCAGGCAGACGCCTATGTTGTCAGTTGGTGTGCTTTAAGCTTACGAGTAGTGAAGAGTATAAAAATTAATTCTTAACAAAATAAATAAATAATTCTTAATTGTTCTGCTTTTTTCAATATTATAATATGAAATTATTGTTGACCTATGACCCACTTTCTTTCTAAAATAAGAGAATATTGACCCTTTTTTTGTGGGTTTTTGACCCACTTGAGTGGGTCAGATCTCCACAATACAATTGTGGACTTCTGACCCACTCAAGTGGGACAAAAGTCCATTATGGACTTTTGGCCTGTGGACTTTTGACCCTGCGCCTAAAAATAGACACTTTTTTAAAAGGGCGTATCATTGTCGCACGTTGCAAAAAAAGGGTAAAAATGCGACTAAAGTCGCATAGCGGCAACACTGTGCTTCAGTATATCAACATGATAATTTTAATATTTTAATTTAGGTAGGTATTAGTATTAAGTCCAATACAAAATAAAAGGTTGCACCAAAGATAACATAACAAATAAAGATGTCACACGTACATAGAATACAAGTTTGTGCCAGAAAATTTCTTGGGACGGCATCCAACATTTTGTATATAAACAAACAATTGCCAAGCAGCTTCCCGATATATGTTTTCTCGCTCTTTCTATTGCCATTTTCGTTTTCCTTTCTTGGATCGTGCACCTAGGCTTACCAAAGAAAAAAAAAATATTGGCATGCAGAGATCAGAAATAAATCTCAACCTTTTGAAAAGTTCTTTAATGACTGTTAGTTTTGGTCTTTTTCAATAAAATACACTCAATGGCATTTATAAATAAAAATGTTTTCGCTCAATGTCGGAGCTTTATGGCTGAGCGAAAAAAAAAATAAATCTCAACTACAAAATCCATCAGAATCTTCATTAAGGTGAAACAAATTTAAGGGAAAACAAATTTCCATACATATTTTCGAACTGTCAAAAAACCTTTAATTCTTTTATTAATTGGTATTCTGCAGTTCGAATTCTGTTATGAAATCTGTTATAAACCATAACATACTATAAGATAGATTTGTTTGACTTTTATCATAAAAGATTTCAATACATCAAGTAAAAACTTTTATGTCTTTAATGAATTGTTCTTCAAAAGAGACAGATACAACAAAATAATATTAAAATGCATAGTTACAAACACAAATAAGTAATTTCAAACTAAATTATTTTTATACACGAAAGCACAGAACACAGTTGATGCATGAAATGTAAAAAGAAGTCGCTTTATCTTGCCGATCGGCACGGAGTGCCTCAGCTGACGAAAAACGAAGAAATCATCGCTTTCGAGGAGCTTTCTTGGGTCTTGTCGGTGGCGTAGCTGCACTCTTTGGATTGTCCTGAACTTTAGGCCGAGCCAAGAGGGACGAAGCTGCTTTCATTGGCAAGGGTGCAAGAGAAACGATGATTCTGATGGACGCTGGCTCAGCCCTAGCTCTGCGCGCGGTTGGGGCTCTTTGTACGCGTTTCTAGGAACAGGAGCATTCTTTTATGGCGTTTGGAAGCTCTGGACTGCCGAGGCTGACTAAAGCCGATGTGCCAAAGAGTCGAACCGAATTCGATGGATTAACCGATCTAATGAAATACCTAGTTGCCTGGGGCAAAGAATAAAACACTTTTTTAACTTTTACTTATCAAAAAAAAACTTTTTAAATTGGGAACATTAAATTCACGAACTGTTATAGACAAATAATATAGAACAATAATTTTTCTACGCGAAACAAAACATAAAAAACATTGCACGGGTTAATTTTATTTTGGTCACTCGTCAGTTTACTACAGCTGACAGCAGATTTTAGATCTGTTCGTATAAATGTTTCTTTTTCGAAGTTTCATAACAAACTTTTATAAAAGATCGAACTCTTGAATACCAATTATAAAAATCTTTTATGGTGGAGATCTGTTATGCATCATAACAGACAATTCATAGCAGAATAACAGATATGGCAGAATAAGCGTAATTTCCTTCTAGGAGTTTGCCGTGATTTTCAATGTGGGAAATTCCAGATAGATTGTTCCAAACCAGTCAATAACACCCCACGCAATTAAATCGCCTTCTCGGCTATGGTGGCGCTCCAGAAACATTGGTTCCTTCCTCATAACATGAAAAAAATAAGTATTTATATCCGTCCGGGCCATCTTAATTGATTTATTTTTCATCACAAAATACCACTTTTGTCCACTTTTCCTCATATTCTTCCAGCTAAAATTTATTATGTTGTGTCTCCATATTGGATTTAACGGTGTTTTTTCTTCAATTATAGGTGCTTTAAATGTTGTGACCCACGAATAACACGTCTAATAGTGTTAAGACTAGCTGTCATACCAATCTTCGCCTTGGAGCAGCAGAGTCGCTTGAGTTTTAAGCCAGTCTTATTATCTTGCTTCGGTCTGCTTTTGTTTTGGCTCTTGCTTGCCTACCTTGCATATTTTACCCATAGTTTTCTTTACTGCTCATGAAGAACCAGGGCCTAGTGACTAACAACTCGCAACCATTCCTGTGTGCGCCTGTCGACAGGTATGGAAGGGGCCTACAATTTTATGCCGAATCCGAACGGCTAGATGAGAAGCACTTTTTCGTGACAAGTGATACTCTTGGAGGATTTGTCAATTCCTCGCAAGAGGCAGTAGCCCTGAAAAAAATCTTTTTAGTTTTTAGGTGGACGAATTTGATGTATAGGGGAAATCAGTGTGAGTATAAAATTAGGTCGAAAGTCCTCCGGGTTTGGGCAGCATCTTCGAAAATGAAGTACGAACAATATTTTAACACTGTTTTGAACAAAATTGATTTTCCTACAATTTATGTTAAGTCACGTTTAACCGTAACATTGAAAATACAAAAAAATAAAATTTAAAAAAAGAATATTTGCAAAAAAAAATATTATTACAAGGCCAAACTAGAGTCCAGTTCAATGGTAGAGACGTTTGTGGTTTGCGTTCAATCGGGGTTCATTAAAATTTTAACTGAAGGTAGGGGGAATTACCAGAACACTTCTAATTAGCCCCCTCGTCATAAAAACGAAACAAAATATATAAAAAATGACCGTGTATAGGGGGCGTTTCGGGGATATACCCCCCCCCCCCCCCAACTTTTTAGTAAAAAAACACAACTTGTACAATTTCTATGCACGGCATGGTCTTTTTCACCAAATTACAATCACGAATTTGTACTTGTAAACTACAAATAAAAATTTGTAAACACGTAATGCAATTAATGGTAATGGAGTGTCAGAAAATATCAGTGGCCACAAGTCATAACCGCTTCAGTAATATTTAATATTTTTCAGGAGAGCAGTTTTAAGTTTCAAATCCTCTCTAGGAATCAAGGAATGCTCATAACATGAAAATAGTAAGTAATTATATCCGTCCGGGCCATCGAAAAAAAAGAACGTGTATAGGGGGCGTTTCGGAGATATACCATATCAATGGTAATGGAGTGTCAGAAAATATCAGTGGCCGCAAGTCATAACCGCTTCAGTAATATTTATGTTTTTCAGGAGAGCAGTTTTAAGTTTCAAATCCTCTCTAGGAATCAAGAAATGCTTTGGAATGTATGCCTTTTTAACATACTAATGCTGGTATTCACCGAGCGATCATAACTTAAGAGCCTTATAATTCATAAACCTATTCACCAAGCAATATTAATGGACATTTATACGAGCGCTCGCAAAAGTTATGAGAGGTCTTGACCACTCCTAGTCCGAAGTTACGAGCGCTCTCTTCGAAAGGTTGTCCGAAAACTTTCGCAATAAAATGTCCCTTCTCCCCAAGATAAACAGAAAAAAGTATTCTCATTTAATACACCCAATTCGCCATCATGGTATTTCTGGGTATTTTTATGACGTACAGCTCACAATCATATTTTGTTATTACTTTTTGTTAAAAGAAGGCAAAATTAAAGCATTCAACAGAGTTATATTTAGATGATAATAGAATAACATAATATTGTTATGTTTAATACTTAAAAAAACACGTACCTATTATTTTTGTTCAGAGATTATAGCTATTTAAAAACAAAAGTAAAAAATGTTTGTTGATATTCTTTCGGCGTCTGCCTTGCCTAGACAGCTGTCTATGTGTTTCCAATTGGGAATGTTTGGTTGGTTTTTCAAACATCGCTGATCGCTGTCATATTCAAACATTGGCTCTCTTTTTGAACATGGAAAAAAGCGTTTGAGTGGTTGGTGAGTAGCACAAATAATTTCCAAGTTAAGAGGCTCATAAAGTTAAGAGCAGTTTATGAGCGATCGGTGAATACCAGCCTTAATATCGATAACAGAACAATCTATAAAATAAATCTTAAAATCGGACACATTTTGCTATTAAGATTTATTAAGGCTAGATTGCATGCACCCAGTGTCGAGGGTACAATAAAAATGAAAAACTTGTGAATACAGTGTCGGACAAAGCAAAAGCACTCAATTTCACTTGGTTAAATTTTGCTTAAGTAAATTTCTAAGCTTGAATATATTTAAATAAAATTTATTTGGTTAATGTAGGTATACATTAGCTCTTCAATCGCAAAGAAAAAATATATTAGTTACACAGTAAGGGAAATACAACAAAAAATTTAAAAAATATTAAAAGCACTTGCGACAAAACTAAAGCACATAATTAAATAATAATTAATTAATTAAATTCTGTATTTATTAGGGCTGGCCACGAGACCAGACTCTGCCAGACTTTTGTAAGTCTCGTCTCGGTCACGTCAAAATCGAAAAATGTTCAGTCTCGTCTCGGTCTCGTGTCAGTCTCGTATAATTAATTCTCGCCTCAGTCTCGTCTCCGAAAAATACGATTTCCAGACAACCTGTTGATTATTGCAACGAAATATTTCGAATATAGTTTGAATATGCGCAAAAGAAAACAAATATTTAACTGAAATTGGATTTTTTTAATTTATTGGACTCTCTGTAAATTTCGGTCCAAATATGTAGTCTTGTCTCGGTCTCGTCTCGATTGCTTAAAAGGCAGTCTCGTCTCGTGTCGTCTCGGTCTCGTCATACGAGACCGAGATCGATACCAAGACTTTTCTCGTCTCGTGGCCAGCCCTAGTATTTGTTTTCCAATATTTTGTTATGAAGCCACTATTTTTGATAACTGGTGCTTGACAACTACCAGGCATTGACTCAATCAAGTTCTTTATTATTTCCTGGGGGATACTTCCAAGCAATTTCTTTTAGAACAACATGAAAATCCTTCTTTTTGCAGCTATCACGTTGAATCTGGCGACCTTCAATTCTTCAAGGTCAGGTGACAGTGCCGGCCACTTCAAAATGTTGATTTTATGTTCCAAAATCCAATTTTGCACTAATTTAGCGGTATGTTTTGGATCGATGTCATATTGAAATGTCCATTTGAAGGGCATATCTACTTCTGCGTGTGGCAGCATGATGTTTTGATGGACGTCATCATACACGAAACGATCCATTATACCATTTAATTTATGAGTTGCACCGATTCTTTCACTAGAAAAACATCCCCAGGTCAAAAAATTTCCTCCTCCATTGTATATTGTGCCTTTGTGAAACGTTGGTTTAGACTTTTGCATCATTCCATCAGAACATTGCAAATTAAACTTCTGGATTCGTCCGAAAATAACACTGCGGCAACAGTCCAGTCTATGGGTCCGATGGAATGAAGAAAGTCCGCGGACCAAAATCAAAATGATAATCCAACGTTTCACAAAGTAGTCCAGTCAAATGGTGTTTTGGTCAGGAAAAAAATATAGAAGTTTTTTTCTCACTTAACTTTTATGCTAAATCCGAATTTCAACTTTGCTACTTTTTACGGATATGGCTTCGCAACGAAAATCGCAGTTTTTTCAGTTTTTTGCCAAAATGTCATAAAAATGTACACTTTTTGGATAAAATTATATTCTACAATTTATAGAACATAAAATTTCCTACAAAACACGTCGTAATTTTTTTTCATAGGAAAAACGGTTTGGCCGCTATAGAACGCTGAAAAAAGGTCAAAATTTGGTACTTTTTGAAAAACACATTTTTCTCGTTAATTTTTTGCTTGTAACTCAAAAACTATGCTTATTTTTTCTAAACATTTTTGCTTAAGCATAAAGAACATTTAATTCTCTACAAATCTGATACCTTATTTAGTTAAAAATGTAGCAACTAGAGCGCGTTGAATTTATATATCATTTTACGAAAACACTAAACCATGAACCCAAAAGTGAGTGGATACCTATGTATATTATAACTTTAACCTTTTAAAAACTATTTATTTGGTCTTTAAATGATACTACTTATTAATTTATAAATAAACAAAATTATTTATATTAATTAGCATCATAAATATAACATGTCGCTTAGGTAGCGCTTGAAGTTCCTGGTTTTTTTCCTGAAATATAACAGGGAAAAACGACGAGGATTATAAGCAATGATGAGTCAGTGAATTTTATATTGTATATACCTTTTTCATCTCTGACAAATTCTTGTGATGTATTCTCACTGATTCGTTGAAAGGCCGAGGAGTAGGCTCTTCATCTGAAAAAGGAAAGGTAAGATGATAGTATTAGGGAAGCTGCATGAGGATTTTATTAAATTCATAGGTGGGTATTAGTGATTTGGAGATTAAAAATGTGATCAGTAATGAAATATACCTTTTTCTTTTGAAACGTGCTAGTTTTCAGATGCCTCCACTTTATCTAAACCATCATCAGGACAGTATCTTTTGATGATCTTGAAATTGCCTTGACACTGTTGGCAAAGACGCACTCAAAAAATAAAACTGGTGCTATTAATCAGATTTTCTGGACTATTCTTCCAGATTTACTGATAAATAGAATCTCCCAGGAGGTCTGGTAGAGTTTACCAGATTGGGGTGGTAGCCGGCACCAGGCGACATTTTCGATTTCGAATTCGATATTTTGGTAATATAAACCATGAGTCTGATAGAATATACCAGAAGAGTAGATTTTCTTTACTACTAAAATATACCAGTGTTCTGGTAGAATGCACCAGGAAATTCTGTTTCGGTTTCTGTTATCATGGAATGGTAATTAACAGCATGAGATTTAACAGATAAATAACAGAAATACAAAGGTTCTGGGAGAATTTACCAGGAAATATAATTTTGTCTGGTACCCGCTATCGGGAGTATGGTAGTATATACCAGGAATATTATTTTTTTACTGGTACATTATACCAGACTTCTGGTGCAATATACCAGAAAATATAATTTTTCCGGGTACCCGCTATCGGGCGTATGGTAGTATATACCAGGAATGTTATTTTTTACTGTTAAATTATACCAGATTTCTGGTAGAATGTACCAGGAAATATAATTTTGCCTGGTAACCGCTATCGGGAGTATGGTAATATGTACCAGGAATATTATTTTTTACTGGTAAATTATACCAGATTTCTGGTAGAATGTACCAGGAAATATAATTTTGCCTAGTACCCGCTATCGGGAGTATGGTAATATGTACCAGGAATATTATTTTTTACTGGTAAATTATACCAGATTTCTGGTAGAATGTACCAGGAAATATAATTTTGCCTGGTACCCGCTATCGGGAGTATGGTAATATGTACCAAGAATATTATTTTTTACTGGTAAATTATACCAGATTTCTGGTAGAATGTACCAGGAAATATAATTTTGCCTGGTACCCGCTATCGGGAGTATGGTAATATGTACCAGGAATATTATTATTTACTGGTAAATTATACCAGATTTCTGGTAGAATGTACCAGGAAATATAATTTTGCCTGGTAGCCTCTATCGGGAGTATGGTTATATGTACCAGGAATATTATTTTTTACTGGTAAATTATACCAGATTTCTGGTAGAATGTACCAGGAAATATAATTTTGCCTGGTACCCGCTACCGGGAGTATGGTAATATGTACCAGGAATATTATTTTTTACTGGTAAATTATACCAGATTTCTGGTAGAATGTACCAGGAAATATAATTTTGCCTGGTACCCGCTATCGGGAGTATGGTAATATGTACCAGGAATATTATTTTTTACTGGTAAATTATACTAGATTTCTGGTAGAATGTACCAGGTAATATAATTTTGCCTGGTACCCGCTATCGGGAGTATGGTAATATGTACCAGGAATATTATTTTTTACTGGTAAATTACACCAGATTTCTGGTAGAATGTAGCAGGTAATATAATTTTGCCTGGTACCCGCTATCGGGAGTATGGTAGTATATACCAGGAATATTATTTTTACTGGTAAACTATACCAGATTTCTGGTAGAATGTACCAGGAAATATAATATTGCCTGGTACCCGCTATCGGGAGTATGGTAGTATATACCAGGAATATTATTTTTTACTGGTAAATTATACCAGATTTCTGGTAGAATGTACCAGGAAATATAATTTTGCCTGGTACCCGCTATCGGGAGTATGGTAATATGTACCAGGAATATTATTATTTACTGGTAAATTATACCAGATTTCTGGTAGAATGTATCAGGAAATAGAATTTTGCCTGGTACCCGCTATCGGGAGTATGGTAATATGTACCAGGAATATTATTTTTTACTGGTAAATTATACCAGGTTTCTGGTAGAATGTTCCAGGAAATATAATTTTGCCTGGTTCCCGCTATCGGGAGTATGGTAATATGTACCAGGAATATTATTTTTTACTGGTAAATTATAACAGATTTCTGGTAGAATGTACCAGGAAATATAATTTTGCCTGGTACCCGCTATCGGGAGTTTGGTAATATGTACCAGGAATATTATTTTTTACTGGTAAATTATACCAGATTTCTGGTAGAATGTACCAGGAAATATAATTTTGCCTGGTAGCCGCTGCTGGGAGAATGGTTATTATTAGTTTTATATGTTAATAAATAAAGGTGTTTCAATTCTCTGAAATATTTCCTTACCATCAAAGTCAAACAGACTTGCAAAAACCTTAAAGCCAATACGAAAAGAAGAAGTCCATAAAACCATAGAAAAATGCGAAACAATTTATCTTCTAGTAATTAAAAACAATTTGAATTTACTTTATATACTTTGTATACTACATACATTTTTATTGAAAAAGATTTCTTAATATGCTTAAAATTAAACATTTTTTTGTGTTTACGTAAATCTGTTTCATCTACATAATATAAATGGAAAAGATATCAGAGTGAAGGCTTTAATGTTAATTTATTGTATGTGTTTAATATACAAATTTAAAAAATACATTTTACCTATTAATTTATAAAATTAAACTTACGTGGTTTAAAAAAGTCCTTCACTCTGATATCTTTTTTAAAAACTCTTGACTTTCATCTGCCATCAGGAACCGCAAAAGGGTGCGCGCCTTAGAGTTTGTTGCTGTTTCGTCGATTTGGTAGAAGTACATATCTATGAACTGCCAATAATTTTCACATGCCTTCGGATACGCCATGTTAAGGGTGAAAAATGTTTTCAGGCAAACATCAATCGCACGTTCAATCGTAAACATTTTAAAATGTGTGTTGTCGAAATCAACGTGGATTTCTTCCACCTTCTCCAAGGAACCAATAATTGTTATGACTGGTTGCTGAGATTTTGATTTGCTTGCAGCGAGAGAATTTTGATGCTCTTTGTAATCTTGAGCGAGCGCAAATACTCTGATAGATGCTTCTTGACTGTCCTTAACGGTAAATCGTTTGCTGCCTTTACGTGCGGTCGGTGGTAATACGTTGTGTAAGTGATAAAAAACCATTGCGGTCCTGGCATCTATTAAAGAAAAGAATTTTTGAATCAGTACAAGTAGGACATTGCGACTGTTTAATTTATGCTTTTGGAAATGAAAATGTTTAAAAGATATAAGTAAAAGTAACCATTGCATTTAATTGTTGTTTTTAGTCAATTAAATTGTTTGTATCGTTTTGAATAAAAACCATGGACAATGTACACCTGAAGTATTGTGTATGAGATTTATTAACGATTTCTATTTTTCAAAATTAGATATTAACAATTGCATTAATTAGGTAACGTCTTAGCTGTAACCGGGTAGTTAAGCATACAATTTAACATATGTATGTATATGTTTTCATAGTTCAAAAGTTGTTATTATTGTTATTAATAATGTTGCAGAAAAATTCAAATTTTCAGTGGTAAATAGAGTAATAAGTGTTTTACAAGGTTACCTATTAATGTACACATGCAGAAAGTAAATTATAATTACTCTGGGGAAAAACGGTCATATTACAATCGGATAAACATTCTAGGTTGAAATCATGTAGTTTGATTCTTATCTCCGAACTAGTAATTAATTTTGAAAAGGCGTATTGTAGCATTAAATTACAAAAGTCTTTTATTTTGGTTCCCGCCATAACATCGTCTTTATTTTCGAACATCCTATTGAAGTCTAATTCGATCTAAAAAGATATTTTTTTTGAAAGTTTAATCAATATTTCGCTTTATATATCATTTTCAATTAAATTGTATAAAAAATTGAAAGAAATTAAGTGGAAGACGTAAGAACTAGAAAGTTAAAAGAAAAATTTAAAAGAAGAACTTTTTGAGCAATTTGTTTTTCTCACATATTCATAGCCATTTGGGAAGTTCATGAAGTGCCATTTTTCGTAGAACTTTTCCCATGATATTTTTCTGTGGTTAGCGTTTTGGAGATCTTTTTGTCGAGCATTAAATGTGCCCTCCCATGTATCTATTTTTTCTTTGGCGTTCATTGCATGATAATCGTGTTTCATTTTAAGAAGCAGTTTGTCTTCTTCTGTGGAACTAAGAACCGTCAACACAGGATTGGTTTTCTTCTTCTTTACATTGTCCAACGAAAATAAGCGATTTACAGAGCGACTTTTTCCACGATAGTTATGAAATTTGTTTGCGAGTTTTCCTTTCGGATTTTTCTTGCCTTTACTTGTGCAGTAATAATCCAACTATGAATATATAAAATTGAAAAAAAAACATTGTAAATGCCAAATTGCTTACTGCATCCTCATTAAAAACAGTTTGTATTTCTTCTGCGAGACGTGCCAAATCTTTTGACGAGAAATGTATGTTGTTTATTCTAGCATAATTTAAAATTGTATCCGTGAGCAAGCTACGAACAGATTTATTGTTGATATTTTTATTTATTTCAAAATAATTCTTAATTGTTTCTCCATCGTTACAGTTCAATATAACCATCAAATTTCTTCCGACTGGTGAAATAGACGATCGAATACTAGTCGTTGGTGTCGAAGGATTTGGCTCTAAAGATGGGTTCAACGATAAAATAGAATCATGCTCTATTTTCCATTGATGCCATTTATCAAAGAAAACAATTCTGCTGGCGGTGGTAATATTTAGTCTTTCCAAAAACCTCTTCATGAAAAATGGTTCTGCCACTTTTTCATCTGCAAAAACAATTTTCAGGTTTGACTTAAATATTCTGACTTAAAAACGATGTTTTATATTTACCAACAAAATATTGGTGAAACTGAACTGGAATTTTCCAATCACTCAAAAGATTTTTGAGAACTTCCACTTCATTTTCTTTATCATAAGAGCAATAAGAGTCTATCAATTCTGTGAATTAAACGTTTCCTGCTCCTTCGGATTGGTCACTAGGTTGCACCATTATATTATGTTGAGCATCAATTGTTATTGACGACGATAGATCAGTGTTTAATGCCTCGTTATCAATTTTGACCAATGTATAATTTACAAGCGATGGCAGTATTTGACTAGATGGAATGGTGTTAACCGGTAGTGCTGTTTTTTGTAATAGATTACTTGTTCTTATCGATTTCTCCTCCATATAGCCTAAGGCGAAGGTAATTTTGGTTTTGTATGTAAAATCAGATTCAATTGATTTTCGTCAATTTTGTTATATGTTTTATTTTCAATAGTTAATTTGGCTCATGTCATAGGGTTTGAACAGCAAGAAACTATTGTGAATATCTATGAAACTATTTTTACGTTTTTGAGTTATGAGTCTTATAACCTTATGTAGTGCACGGAGAATACCGTATATAAAAATGTAAAGGTACTAAATATAGACATGCCGATTTTGGAATTCAACAGTGCAGTCTTATCTTATTTTCTTTGAATATTTTTCAGAATAAATTAATTAATTATTTTTGGTCTTATCATCAACAAACCACGAGATATTTTATAAACATTTATTGGAGGACTATTGAAATTATCTATTCGCTGTAAATGACAAGATAAGTATTGAACTGGTGTTATGGTATTGCCTATTTCGATTGCAGCGTAGTGTTTTCGGAATGAAATTATTTTAACACGTTCGCACACTAAATAAGGAATTACTTGCTCTGAAAACTTTACTATCTCTTTAATTTCAAATATATACGCATTTTCTGGTTCATTATCTAAAAACTGTGTAATGAAATAACCTACTTTGAAAAGTTTGCCGTAATAAATACATTGAGAGAAATTTGAGAAATCTAAACGAATTTCGTGTAGTACTTTGTAATTATTGATTAACTCAAAGTGACAAGTATTGTGCAGATGACAATCAGAAATAGACACTAAATCGGGAGTAGTTTTATCTATTATTGATTGTGCGAATTTAAACTGAAATTTAATTGATAACGTTAGTGGAATGTTCCTTCGACTGTTAATGACCCGCGCGTATTTTTTGAAGTTTTTATGTTTGGCTTCGAATTGGAAACACCAAAAATTACGCGGCACTCCAGACATACGAAATACCAACGGGTAATGTACCATAAAATGATGTTTTGGCTTTAAAGTGTCATAGAATAATCTCACATAGTCAAGATGATGCTGTCGAATAAGGCCCCAAGGTGATCAATCAAGTCATTAGAAATATTGAAATCCAAAAGAATTTCTATGATTTCCAGAAAATTCAAGAAGAAAACCCAGACCTCATCTTTTTCAGGAATACGATCGGCTACCATCAGAGTAAAATGATAAACAAAAGCCATCATTTCACGCGCAGTTTTCTTTAAATGCATATTTTTTAAATTATCACTCGTAATCGGTAACAGTGAAATATTTCCAATCTCAATCTCTCCGTAGTTAAATGAGTTAATTCGGTCGTTGAATTCGATCAAATTTGAGAAAAATTTCATTTCAACAATTTATCGAATGATGTGACACATGTTATAATGGCAGACCCCCTCAAAAATATCATGCATCACGTCAACTGAATAGTTGGAAGTTACATGGAATGAGTTAATAGAATTAAAAACTGAATTCTCATGTATGCCAGTTTGTTTGTAATCGTTAATAGCGACATCCTGTTCATAATTTTGCACATTACGCAGCATATTTACAACCTCACAAGGCGTGACATAAGTTTTTTGTTTGGGAAGTCTGCATATTCGACAAAAAAACGTACAAGAGCACGAAGAAAATCCTAAAATAGCATTTAATCCCATATTATCACCGATCAGTAAACCTAAAACAAATCGTACCTTTTTCATTCCCTGAGTTGTAGAGATCCCAATCCCAGTTTCTTCTAAAAATTTTATTTTATCAATTAGTGCGTGAAGACATTTTTTATTTCCGAAAGATTTGTAGTCGCGAGATTTTAGTAGCGCAGCTAAATAAACATCAGACTTCCCCGGAATGACGGGAAACGAATAATAAATAAACGAAATAGGATCAGCGTGTGACCCTAATTTACTTACTTAGGTCCTCGGACCTATTACGTCCGTGATGTTTCCCTTACGGGACATAGGGCCTCCACTACACCTACGCGCCATCGTGTACGATTTCTTGAAATGTATTTCAGTTCTCTCCAACTTTTCCCCAGTCGTGCCGATTCCTGTTCGACCGTTCTTCGCCATGTACTTCTAGGCCGGCCCACTTGTCTTCCCTCCTGTGTGAGCGGGTTCCACTGCATTGCTTGAGATGCAATGCACCGATCGCCTTTTCGAAGCGTATGGCCAATCCACTGCCACTTTCTTCTTCGTATAATGGAGTCTATGGGCTCCTGACCCGTTCTCGCATGAAGTTCGGCATTGGAGATACGGTTGGGCCAGAAAATCCTCAAGATGTTTCGTAGACATCTATTAACGAAGGTTTGCAGCTTTCTAGTGACAATTTCAGTGACTTTCCAAGTGCTGCAGCCGTAAAGCAGAACGGATTCAACATTGGAGCGGAACAGTCGTAGCTTGGTCTTTAAGCTAAAAGAGTTGTTTCTCCATATTTTGGACAGCATTCCAAACGCAGCCTTTGCTTTTCTGATTCGGCTGTTTACGTCCAGTTCAGTTCCGCCACCCGTAGAGATAATACTCCCAAGATATTGGAAATCCTCTACCATCTCTACCGGTTGTCCAGAAATATTTACTTGGATTGATGAGGAAGTTCCAAGGCTGATCCTTTTAGTTTTTGCCGAGTTGATCTTAAGCCCTACGATTTCTGCTTCTCTCTCCACCCTTGTTGTCATTTGATGGAGATCCATGATCCTATGAGAGAGTAAGCATACGTCGTCCGCGTAGTCCAGATGTTTGAGGTGAGATTGCAGAGTCCACTGAATTCCTCCATTTCCATTTGACAAAGCTGCGTGCAGTACGTCACTTATCAGCAACAGGAACAGTATTGGTGACAGTATACAGCCTTGCCTAACTCCACTTTGGATTTCAAACTCCTCTGACAGCCTACCTTTGTGCAAAACGTGACACCTGGATCCATCATATGTAGCCTTGATAATAGCAATCAATTTATCTGGGATGCCCCTCCTGTGCAAAGCAAGCCAAATAAATTCTCTATTGACACTGTCGAACGCCTTTTCAAAATCGATGAACAGCAGGTGAAGTGGTGATCGATATTCAACGCACTGTTCGATGATGATCCTCAAGGTGTTGATGTGATCAACACAGGAAGATCCAGTGCGGAAACCTGCTTGTTCGGCGTCGAGTGTGTCTTCGAGGTGGTCTTTAATTCGGTCCAATATTATCCTTGCTATTATCTTGGCTACTGCAGGCAGAACGCATATTCCTCTCCAGTTTTCGCACTGTGTGAGATCTCCTTTCTTTGGGAGCTTGACAATCATTCGTTTTTTCCACTCTTCAGGAAAGCTCTCTGCTTCCCAAGCTCTCTTAATAAGTGGGTGCAGTAGCTCGCTCGATGTCGTTGGGGCTGCTCCTAAGAGCTCTGCAGGAATACCGTCAAGTCCAACCGCTTTGTTGTTCTTCAGTGCTTTGATGGCGGTGATAATTTCTTCTTTACTGGGGGGTACGGTGCGTATTCGGGAAATTGTTACTTCGGGTAGCTCAGTGGGAATAGGGTTCACTTCACTTGCGAAAACGCGGTTTAAAACCGCAGAAAAGTGTTCCCTCCACCTTATGAGCTGGTCCTCATCCGAAATTAGCAGGGATCCGTTTGTGTCTTTAACCAGGTGTTGTTTAGAGCTCTGGACACCAGTGAGCTCTTTGGTAATTCTGTAGACGGTCCTACTATCACACCTACTAGCGGCTTCTTCTGCTTCTGTAGCCAGTGCGTTGATGTAGTTACGCTTATCACGTCACACACTACGGTGAACTTCCCTCATCTTCATGCGGTACGTAGACTCAAGCTCGTTTCTCCCTGCTGCTGGGGTAGCTGCGATGCGAGCTTTAAGGTGTTTCCTTTCTTCGATCCTTGCCCAAGTTTCGTCGGAAAGCCAAGCACTATTTCTTCCTTGCGCCCGGCCGACTATACTTTCAGCACCGGATATGAACACATTTTTCACAGCACACCAATGATTTTCGATGGATGTGGTTTCCGTGCTGCTGATTGCGTTCAATCCTTGTGAAAGGTGGTCCCCTAGTTGTTGGCGCACTGCAGGATCCTTTAGTCTATCTGTATTAAACTTGGGCATTCGAGTGTTTCCTTGGGATCTCCGAACTGCAGCTGTACGCAATCTTACGGTAGCAATTATCAGATGGTGGTCCCGGGCCATTCCCATGTCAGCACCTCTTCTGTTACGGACGTCCTGGAGACTGCTTCTAAAACGCCGGCTGATCGCGAAGTGGTCAATTTGGTTGGAAGTTGCTTGTCTGTCAGTCGACACCCAACTGACTTTGTGGCACGTCTTATGCTCGAACATGGTCCCTCCAATAACAAGGCCGTTGGCGTTGCAGAAATCGACAAATCGTTCGCCATTGTCGTTTCGGTTACCAACACCATGTTTTCCCATGACATGCCTTAGCCCAGTGTTGTCATTGCCAACCTTGGCATTTAAGTCTCCCATCACCATAACTATATCACCTCGTGGAACGCTATCATAAGCAGCACTCAGCCGGTTATAAAAGGCCTCCTTCTCCTCGTCAGAAGAGAGCAAAGTTGGGGCGTAACACTGTATGATGGTGACGCGACGTACTCTAGTCCGGAACCTGGCTTTCAGGATCCTGTCACCTAAAGGCTCCCAGGAAATTAGGCTTTTGAGAGCTGTTTTGGAAAGCAGCAATCCAACGCCAGATTCCCGAGCGCTTCCAGGTGTTTTTCCGGAATAGAATAGTACAGTGTTACGGGTTGGTGACTTGAACTTCCCCGAACCCAGCCATCTAACTTCACTTATCCCTAAGATGTCCATCCTATACCGCATGAATTCCTTCTCTAGTTGCAGGAATCTGGCATTCTGAGGACCTTCTTTTCCATTGTCAAGAAGCGTCTTCACATTCCAGAAACCAATCTTTGTCCGGGTACAATAGCCAAAAGTCGTCAACGAGTTATCATTAATTATCCGAGGCGTAGTGTTGGTTTCGGTAGCGGGTTGATTTCAGTTACGGAGAATGCTAACCTCCGTAACCTATCCTAGAAAGCTAGGCCTTTTCGCACTTGTAATTTTAGCCTATTTATGTATATTGGGATACATAAATAGTTTCCCGGGGACCACCACGAGGAGGTAAAACAAGCACTTCATCGTGACTGATTGTTGCGCTACTGGCCCAGACCAAGTTCTGAGCAATCAATAGTTTCCCGATCAGGCACGATGCAGGTCGCCCAATGGGTTATTTATTTATTTCCGCTTCATCCATGTATATAAAATAAGGTATGACAATTTCATCAAGAGAAAACAATTTACGCTTTTTCTTCCACGCTTTTCCTTGAATGAAATGTGAAATATTCGTTTCATCACTTGAAATACGGTTGATTTCATCCAAAGTTTTAATTAATAAATCATTTTTTTCAAAAGTTTTTCTAAACTGAAATTCAAGTGGGAGGAGTACTCCCGTTGTTGTTTGCTCTTCATGGCAATTGATGCCATTATGATATACATTTTGAATTTCTTCATTAATCGAGAACTCTGTCGCCATGCATAAGTAATCATTTGTTGTCAGCCATTGTATGAGCTGGTGATCAGTGCTGCATATTTCGAATGGGTTTTCAACCGCTGTAATCAACGACGAGAGCGGCAAACAATCTTCGATCGTTCGATCTGTTTTACTAGAAAATATTTTCAAAAACTTAATCAAGGGCGTATGAATAGATTCTTTAATCATTCTTATTATTGTCATCGCATCCTTGCGTGACAAATTATCCATACTGAATAATTTAACAGCAAACTCAATACCAATTTTATCAATATCAATATTTATATCAATATGATTATCATTATCAATGTCAATATCAAAATTTTATTTGAATTTGGTAAAAATTGAGAGTAAAAAGATGAATCTGAATTCTCGGCAATATTGGATGGTGACGTAAATAAAGTCAATCCATCCTTTATGTGCGTTCTACAGTGACGTAAGAAATTTGAAAAGGTGGAAGTGAATGAGGTACATTTGTTAAAAGTACACCGGTAAATACCTGTGCCATCTAATCGGTGCACCACTTTGAAGTGATAGGATATATTTTTCAAACTATTAAAGCGTTGAGTGCAAATAAAGCAATCCATTTGAAATAAGTATTAAACGCTTCGTAAGGAATATATAAGCTATTTCTAGAGTTATTGGTTTATGTATCGCGAGTACTAATTTAAGAAGTATTGGTTTTTACTGAAGTACCTAGCACAAAAAAAAAATAGTTAAAAGTGAAATATTTTAGCAAAACCCGACAAGAGACAAAATGTTTTTCATTTTTGCAGACTTTAAAGTCTTAAAATGTTTTAATGTATCGGATTTTGCTAAAGTGCGTACCTACCTATACAATACGGAAATAACTTTAGAAAAACTATTGTTTTGAGTTTCGCTTTAGAAAAATTAAACTACATTTAAAAATAAGTGGTACTTACAGTTTTGGCAGGTGCCCTTCACCTATGAGGATATGTTGTCTTAGCTGGTGTTGGTAATCTATAAGGAGATTTCGTTATAGCTGGTGTTGGTAATCTGTTAGAAGACGTCGTAATAGCTGGTGTTGTTAATGTGTTAGGAGACTTCGTAATGCCTGGTGCTGGTAATCTGTTAGGAGATTTCGCAGTAGCTGGTGTTTGTAATCTGTAGGAGATTTCGTTATAGCTGGTGTTGATGATTTTTAAGAAGATTCCGTAATGGCTGGCGTTGATAATCTAAAAGGAGATTTTGTAATAGCTGGTGTTGGTAATCTTTAAGGAGATTTTGTAAAATCTGGTATTGGTAATCTATAAGGAGATTTTGTAAATGCTGGTGTTGATAATCTATAAGGAGATTTCGTAATAGCTAGTGCTGGTAATCTTTAAGAAAAATTCGATAAGTCGTGCTGCAAGAATTTTGTGAAGTTATTGAAACAGTCATATATAAATATTTAAAAGTCCACATAAACAAAAAAGTGAAGTTTTGAGAAAATCCTGATACAAACAAGTATTTTTGTATTATGAAGACTTTTAACGTTAAAAATGTCAGGTTTTGCTTGAATACCTACTGCAAAATGAATTCAAATAAAAAGTTATAGGTACTAATCACAACCTGTTTTTTGATTTTTTTTTGTTTTTTGATCTAGCATGTCAGAAAAAAAAATCTACAAATAAAAATGTGTGCTTACTGTTAAAAATTATTTTAATATTGGCATGTGCAATTAATCTATAAGGAGATGAGGTCTTAGCTATTAATAAATAAATATTAATAAAGGTAGAGGAATTTGTTGCAATGATTGAAATAGTTGCATTTAAAATTTAAAAATATTGGCCACACCCATATGTGCCCTAACTCTGACATCTTTCTTAAAAAGTCTTGACTTTCAGCTGAAGTCAGGAGCCGCAAAAGAGTGTAGGCTTACATATCTATAAAATGCCAAAAGTTTCACATATCATCGGATACGCCATGTTAAAGGTGAAAAATGTTTTCAGGCAAACATTTTAATCAGTCGCAAACATTATAAAAGGTGTGTTATCGAAATTAAATTTGATTTGTAGAGGGTACAACGAACCAAAGTTTGTTCTAAATGGTGGCTATCGTAAAAGTTTAGAATTTAAAACTGGTTACTATAATTTTTCATATTTTACAATTTATCAAGTTTTCAACGTCTGATAAATCCAAAAATGAAGCAAGTTATTTCTTAAAATATTTGTTTAATATTTGTTTAAAAAATTATTTATAACAACTAAAATAAACATTGAATGTGTTCAAGTGTCGGGTTTTTTTAAGGTACAAACAAATAAAAAAAAGCAAAGGTTAACCAAAGTAACTTACTAACTTTTCATGAAATAAAGAATTTATCTATTTAATTAATTAACCTGTGCAACAATTGAAAAGTCCAAATTTTAAATTTAACTGATTAATCTAAACCCGATTTAGAAACTGATTTTTGAATTTATAACGACTTTTAACATTAAAAATGTGTTCAAGTGTCGAATTTTGCTTGAGTTGAGTACTTACTCCATAAGTTATTTAAACAAAAATTTAACTAAGGCAAAACCAATGTTTAAATTTTTCTTTAGTACGTCAGAAAAACAAATTTACAATAAAAATTGGTACTTACTATGAGGAAATGTTGTCTAAGCTAGTGTTGAGGATATATTTTTTGGCGATGTCTTGTCTTAGCTGGTGTTGGTGATGTATTAGGATTTGAGGTCTTCGCTGGTAATCTGTTAGGAGAAGAGATTTAATATTAACTAGTGTTAATGAAGGTAGACGAATTTGTTGCAATGATTGAAATAATTGCATTTAAAATTTTAAAATATTGTCCACATCCATATGTGCCTTCAATCTGACATCTTGTTTAAAAGGTCTTGACTTTCAGATGACGTTAGGAGCCGCAAATGGGTGCGTGGCTTAAAGTTTATTGCTGTTTCGTCGATTTGGTAGAAGTACATATCTATGAACTGCCAGAAATGTTCACATGCCTTCGGATACGATATATTAAGAGTGAAAAATGTTTCAGGCAAACATCAATCGAACGCTCAATCGTAAACATTATAAAATGTGTGTTGTCGAAATCAAATTGAATTTCTTGCAAACTCTACAACGAACCAATGATTGTTGTAACTGGTGGATGTGATAAAAGCGTAGGATGTAAAACTGCGTGCTTAACTTGTGCATATTTTACAAACTATGGAGTATTCAAAGTTATTTTTTTAATATCCTTTTTATTAATTGTGGTACCTATCGCAAAAATATAATGAAAAGCAAGGGTTAACTAAAGTTATTAACTAACCTGTTGAAAAAAAGAAAAGTCCAAATTTAAATTTAACTATTAATCAAAACCCGATTGAAAAAATTATTTTTGTATTTATGAAGACTTTGAACATAAAAAATATGTTCAAGTGTCGGATTAAGCTTGAGTTGAGTACTTACTCCATAAGTTATTTAAACAAAAATTTAACTAAGGCAAAACCAATGTTTAAATTTTGCTTTAGTACGTCAGAAAAACAAATTTACAATAAAAATTGGTACTTACTATGAGGAAATGTTGTCTAAGCTAGTGTTGAGGATATGGTTTTTGGCGTTGTCTTGTCTTAGCTGGTGTTGGTGATGTATCAGGATTTGAGGTCTTCGCTGGTAATCTGTTAGGAGAAGAGATTTAATATTAACTAGTGTTAATGAAGGTAGACGAATTTGTTGCAATGATTGAAATAATTGCATTTAAAATTTTAAAATATTGTCCACATCCATATGTGCCTTCAATCTGACATCTTGTTTAAAAGGTCTTGACTTTCAGATGACGTTAGGAGCTGCAAATGGGTGCGTGGCTTAAAGTTTATTGCTGTTTCGTCGATTTGGAAGAAGTACATATCTATGAACTACCAGAAATGTTCACATGCCTTCGGATACGCTATATTAAGAGTGAAAAATGTTTCAGGCAAACATCAATCGAACGCTCAATCGTAAACATTATAAAATTTTTGTTGTCGAAATCAAATTGAATTTCTTGCACCCTCTACAACGTACCAATGATTGTTGTAACTGGTGGATGTGATATAAGTCTAATATGTAAAACTGCGTGCTTAAATCGTGCATATTTTACAAACTATGGAGTATTCCAAGTTATTTTTTAAAATCCTTTTTATTAATTGTTGCTTAGGTACCTATCGCAAAAATATAATGAAAAGCAATGGTTAACTAAAGTTATTAACTAACCTGTGCAACAATAGAATTGTCCAAATTCAAAACTTAACTGTTTTATCAAAATGTGATTAAAAATATGATTTTTTGTATTTTTGAAGACTTCAAAGACCAACAATGTGTTCAAGATACTAAAAAACAGTTATTGTATTATGAAGTTGTTATAGATTGAAAATGAAAATGTGTTTAAAAATGTTTTTTTTTGTAATTTATGATTACAATTAACGTTGAATGTGTTCGAGTGTCAGGTTGTGCTTAGGTTCCTATCGCAAAAAAAAATCAGGAAAAACAAAGGTTAACTAAAGTTATTAACTAATCCATACAACAACAGAAAATTCCAAATTCAAAATTTAACTGATTGAGCGAAACCCGATTTTTGAATTTATGAAGACATTATACATTGAAAATTGAAATGGGTTAAAAAATGTTTTTTTTTTTTAACTCATGACTACAATTAACATTGAATTTGTTCAAGTATCGGGTTTCGCTTAAGAACCTATCGCAAAAATATAACGAAAAGCAAACCTTCGCTAAAGTTATTAGCTAACCTGTTTAACAATAGAAAAGTCCAAATTTAAATTTAACTATTAATCAAAACCCGATTGCAAAAATGATTTTTGTATTTATGAAGACTGTAAGCATTTAAAATGTGTTCAAGTGTCGCATTTTGCTTGAGCTGAGTACCTACTCCATTAGTAATTTTAATAAAAAGTTATACGAATGCAAAACTTATGTTTAAATGTTGCTTTAGTACATCAAATTTAAAATAATAATAGGAGCTCACTGGTGTAATTCATCTATGAGGTGATGTATTCCAAACAAATTTTGCGTCTTAGCTGGTATTTGTGATCTTTTTGTATCATTGAATTTTTTGTCATATAAAAAAGTTAAAAGACATAAAAAGTTGTACTCTGTTCCAAAAAAGAAATTGACTTTTTAGATTCCTACGTGGTTAATATAGAAATGTGACGAAATAAACTTCACAGGCAAAAATTGAAAAAAAAAAAAAACAACTTCATGGAAATTGAAATTAAAAAAAAAACTGTATAAAGAGCACGTTTTTTTTTAGATCTTATCACTTAATTTATATCAACGAAGCTGTACCTACACGCATCATTATATGAAATACTAAATTGCAAAGAATAATTGAAGCATACATAAATATGTAAATATATGAGAACTACGCGCAGTTTAAAACCCATATTGCACAGAATTTCATTGCGAAAATAAAGTGCCATAAAGAAAGTACGAAAATATTCAATTTTTAGGGCACAACGATAAAAAAATAAGAACTTAAATAATAATTGCTTACCTATATGTAATTAAAATTCCACTTTTTTTATAAAGATGCTTTTTGTGTTTATAAATTAAATTATTTAAATTAGTGCCGATTGATGAGCCCGTCTACTCTCTAGTGTCTACTGATACTGACTTTTTTCCTGTGTCGCAATTCGGGTTGTTATATGTTCATCAGTAATCGAATGCAAAGAAAGTAGAGCACATTTGTTATGTGAAATTAATCGTTTGCACACGACAAACAGAAAACAAGGTAATTAGATAACCTATGCTACATTAGGAAAGTCCAATTGCAAAATTTAACTAATTAAGCACAACCCGATTGAAAATTAGTTTTCGTATTTATGGCGTTATGCATTGAAAATGAAAATGTGTTCAAAAATAATTTTTTTTTTTTTAATTCATGATAACAATTATAATTGAATGTGTTCGATTATCGGGTTGTGCTTAGGTTCCTATAGCAGAAATATAACGAAAAGCAAAGGTTAACAAAAGTTATTAACTAACCTTTGCAACAATAGAAAAGTCCAAATTCAAAATTTAACTGAATAAGCAAACCCCGGTTTTTGAATTTATGAAGATATTATGCATTGAAAATGAAAAAGTGTTCAAAATATTTTTTTTTAATTTATGGCTACAAACTGATTTGTGGTATTTATGAAGACGTTATACATTGAAAATGAAAATGTGTTCAAATTTTTTTTGTTTTAATTCATGACTACATAACATTGAATGTGTTCAAGTGTCGGGTTGTGCTAAAGTACCTATCCCAAAAATATAACGAAAAGCAAAGGTTACCTAAAGTTATTAACTAACCTGTGCAACAACAGAAAAGTTCAAGTGCAAAATTTAACTGATTAAGCAAAACCCGATTAAAAAACCGATTTTTGAATTTATGAACACGTGAACACGAAAAAGTGTTCAAAATAATTTTTTAATTTATGGCTTCAAACTGATTTTTATATTTATGAACACATTATACATTGAAAATATGAAAATGGGTTAAATTTTTTTTTTTTTTAATCATGACTACAATCAACATTGAATGTGTTCAAGTGTCGGATTTTGCTTAAGATCCTATCGCTTAAATATAACGAAAAGCAAAAGTTAACTAAATCTATTAACTAACCGATGCAACAATAGAAGAGTCTAAATTTAAATTTAACTGATTAATCAAAACCCGATTAAAAAAATGATTTTTGTATTTATGAAGACTTTTAGCATCTAAAATGTGTTCAAGTGTCGGATTTTGCTTGAGCTGAGTACCTACTGCATTAGTTATTTTAATAAAAAGTTATATCAGGGAAAAACTTATGTTAAAATTTTGCTTTAGTATACATCAGAAAAACAAATTTAAAATAAAAATTGGTGCTTACTCGTGTAATTCATCTATGAGGTGACGTACTCCAAACTTTGCGTCTTAGCTGTTGTTTGTGATCTTTAAGATGAAGTTCTAGCTGGTGTTGATGTTTATAAATCTTCTGCAAAAATTGATATACAGTAGGTATATGAGCGATTTAAAGTGTTAAATTAAATCAAAATTCAACTAATAAAGCAAAACCCGATACTACTTATTTAATTTATATATGTTCAAGTGTCGAGTTTTGCTTAGGTACGATAGAAACCCAACATTTTAACAAAAAGTGTTGCTACTCTTAAACTATTAGATCTTGTCGAATTCCTTTCAACCATTTGATTTAAATCTTGTTTTTTAAGAAAATGATTCCAATTTTGTGCTGCAAAAAGGAAAACAACTGTTGCGTGTTTAATATTCGGGGTCATATTTTGAAGTTCAAAGTTTTTTTTCGGACTAGGACAAAACTTATATTTTATTTCAAATGAATATTAGAGTTTCTTGGCCTAATTACTCATATTCATCTGACTGTGTTTGAATTTTTTTATCATATAAAAAAGTTAAGAGACATAAAAAGTTGTATTCTGCTCCAAAAAAGAAATTTACTTACTAAAGAAAGATACTTTGCTCCAAAAAAAGAAATTTACTTTGTAGACACGTGGTCAATATAAAAAGGTGACGAAATAAACTTCATAGGTAGAAATTGAAAAAAAAAAAACTATTTCATGTTAATTGAAATTAAAAAACTGAATAGTAATCTATCCAAGAACACGTTTTTTTAAATAGATTCTTATTACTTGATTCGGATGACAAACGCACAATTGTTTTTCACTTAGCTGTAGCTATTTTTTATATTATATTTCTGATATTTCACGAAATTAATTTGATGTATCAACGAGACTGTACATACATGCATCATTATATGAAATAAATATGTTTATATATGAGAAATACACGCGGTTTAAAACACATATTGCACAGAATTTCATTGCTAAAAATAGCAAATTTGCATATTAATTGATGTTATAACATTGAATAAAAATTCATCCACTTACTTACTTACTTAGGTCCTCGGACCTATTACGTCCGTGATGTTTCCCTTACGGGAGATAAGGCCTCCACTACACCTACGCGCCATCGTGTACGATTTCTTGAAATGTATTTCAGTTCTCTCCAACTTTTCCCCAGTCGTGCCGATTCCTGTTCGACCGTTCTTCGCCATGTACTTCTAGGCCGGCCCACTTGTCTTCCCTCCTGTGTGAGCGGGTTCCACTGCATTGCTTGAGATGCAATGCACCGATCGCCTTTTCGAAGCGTATGGCCAATCCACTGCCACTTTCTTCTTCGTATAATGGAGTCTATGGGCTCCTGACCCGTTCTCGCATGAAGTTCGGCATTGGAGATACGGTTGGGCCAGAAAATCCTCAAGATGTTTCGTAGACATCTATTAACGAAGGTTTGCAGCTTTCTAGTGACAGTTTCAGTGACTTTCCAAGTGCTGCAGCCGTAAAGCAGAACGGATTCAACATTGGAGCGGAACAGTCGTAGCTTGGTCTTTAAGCTAAAAGAGTTGTTTCTCCATATTTTGGACAGCATTCCGAACGCAGCCTTTGCTTTTCTGATTCGGCTGTTTACGTCCAGTTCAGTTCCGCCACCCGTAGAGACAATACTCCCAAGATATTGGAAATCCTGTACCATCTCTACGGGTTGTCCAGAAATATTTACTTGGATTGATAAGGAAGTTCCAAGGCTGATTCTTTTAGTTTTTGCCGAGTTGATCTTAAGCCCTACGATTTCTGCTTCTCTCTCCACCCTTGTTGTCATTTGATGGAGATCCATGATCCTATGAGAGAGTAAGCATACGTCGTCCACGTAGTCCAGATGTTTGAGGTGAGATTGCAGAGTCCACTGAATTCCTCCATTTCCATTTGACAAAGCTGCGTGCAGTACGTCACTTACCACCAACAGGAACAGTATTGGTGACAGTATACAGCCTTGCCTAACTCCACTTTGGATTTCAAACTCCTCTGACAGCCTACCTTTGTGCAAAACGTGACACCTGGATCCATCATATGTAGCCTTGATAATAGCAATCAATTTATCTGGGATGCTCCTCCTGTGCAAAGCAAGCCAAATAAATTCTCTATTGACACTGTCGAACGCCTTTTCAAAATCGATGAACAGCAGGTGAAGTGGTGATCGATATTCAACGCACTGTTTGATGATGATCCGCAAGGTGTTGATGTGATCCACACAGGATGATCCAGTGCGGAAACCTGCTTGTTCGGCGTCGAGGGTGTCTTCGAGGTGGTCTTTAATTCGGTCCAATATTATCCTTGCTATTATCTTGGCTACTGCAGGCAGAACGCATATTCCTCTCCAGTTTTCGCACTGTGTGAGATCTCCTTTCTTTGGAAGCTTGACAATCATTCCTTTTTTCCACTCTTCAGGAAAGCTCTCTGTTTCCCAAGCTCTCTTAATAAGTGGGTGCAGTAGCTCGCTCGATGTCGTTGGGGCTGCTCCTAAGAGCTCTGCAGGAATACCATCAAGTCCAACCGCTTTGTTGTTCTTCAGTGCTTTGATGGCGGTGATAATTTCTTCTTTACTGGGGGGTACGGTGCGTATTCGGGAAATTGTTACTTCGGGTAGCTCAGTGGGAATAGGGTTCACTTCACTTGCGAAAACGCGGTTAAAAACCGCAGAAAAGTGTTCCCTCCACCTTATGAGCTGGTCCTCATCCGAAATTAGCAGGGATCCGTTTGTGTCTTTAACCAGGTGTTGTTTAGAGCTCTGGACACCAGTGAGCTCTTTGGTAATTCTGTAGACGGTCCTACTATCACACCTACTAGCGGCTTCTTCTGCTTCTGTAGCCAGTGCGTTGATGTAGTTACGCTTATCACGTCGCACACTACGGTGAACTTCCCTCATCTTCATGCGGTACGTAGACTCAAGCTCGTTTCTCCCTGCTGCTGGGGTAGCTGCGATGCGAGCTTTAAGGTGTTTCCTTTCTTCGATCCTTCCCCAAGTTTCGTCGGAAAGCCAAGCACTATTTCTCCCTTGCGCCCGGCCGACTATACTTTCAGTACCGGATATGAACACATTTTTCACAGCACACCAATGATTTTCGATGGATGTGGTTTCCGTGCTGCTGATTGCGTTCAATCCTTGTGAAAGGTGGTCCCCTAGTTGTTGGCGCACTGCGGGATCCTTTAGTCTATCTGTATTAAACTTGGGCATTCGAGTGTTTCCTTGGGATCTACGAACTGCAGCTGTACGCAATCTTACGGTAGCAATTATCAGATGGTGGTCCCGGGCCATTCCCATGTCAGCACCTCTTCTGTTACGGACGTCCTGGAGACTGCTTCTAAAACGCCGGCTGATCGCGAAGTGGTCAATTTGGTTGGAAGTTGCTTGTCTGTCAGTCGACACCCAACTGACTTTGTGGCACGTCTTATGCTCGAACATGGTCCCTCCAATAACAAGGCCGTTGGCGTTGCAGAAATCGACAAATCGTTCGCCATTGTCGTTTCGGTTACCAACACCATGTTTTCCCATGACATGCCTTAGCCCAGAGTTGTCATTGCCAACCTTGGCATTTAAGTCTCCCATCACCATAACTATATCACCTCGTGGAACGCTATCATAAGCAGCACTCAGCCGGTTATAAAAGGCCTCCTTCTCCTCGTCAGAAGAGAGCAAAGTTGGGGCGTAACACTGTATGATGGTGACGCGACGTACTCTAGTCCGGAACCTGGCTTTCAGGATCCTGTCACCTAAAGGCTCCCAGGAAGTTAGGCTTTTGAGAGCTGTTTTGGAAAGCAGCAATCCAACGCCAGATTCCCGAGCGCTTCCAGGTGTTTTTCCGGAATAGAATAGTACAGTGTTACGGGTTGGTGACTTGAACTTCCCCGAACCCAGCCATCTAACTTCACTTATCCCTAAGATGTCCATCCTATACCGCATGAATTCCCTCTCTAGTTGCAGGAATCTGGCATTCTGAGGACCTTCTTTTCCGTTGTCAAGAAGCGTCTTCACATTCCAGAAACCAATCTTTGTCCGGGTACAATAGCCAAAAGTCGTCAACGAGTTATCATTAATTATCCGAGGCGTAGTGTTGGTTTCGGTAGCGGGTTGATTTCAGTTACGGAGAATGCTAACCTCCGTAACCTATCCTAGAAAGCTAGGCCTTTTCGCACTTGTAATTTTGGCCTATTTATGTATATTGGGATACATAAATAGTTGCCCGGGGACCACCACGAGGAGGTAAAACAGGCACTTCATCGTGACTGATTGTCATTCATGTTCATCCAGAGCACGTTTTATTAGATAGATTCTTATCACTTAATTAATATCAACGAGGCTGTACCTACATCCATCATTATATAAATTACTTAATTGCAAAGATTAATGGAAGCATACATAAATATGTATGAGAACTACTCTACTACAGATAATTCATTGCAAAAAAAAGCGCCATAAAGAAAGTACGAAAATATTCATTTTTCTTTACGGCACAGCGATAAAAAAATAAGAATTTAAATAATAATTGCTTACCCTTATGTTATTAAAATTTCACTTTTCACGCTTTCTGTATTTAAAAATTATATTGTTAAAATAAATGATAGCCCGTCTACTCTCTAATGCTACTGAACTGATACTGACTACTGCGTTTGAATTCGGGTTGTTGTATGTATGTAGTCGAATGCTTAAAAGGAGAGCAGGGTTGTTATATGAAAATAATCGTTTGAACGAGATGATTGTGACGTCACACAGCACATGAGCAAATTTACGAATTTAATTTATTTAGACATGTCCCATAGTAATGGCCTGTGGAGGCGGCATTTTACGGCATTGCGATAAAAAAATAAGAATTAAAATAATAAATGCTTACTTATTAAAACTCGGCTGCATAATAATTTTTAAAAATTTAGCCCGATTGATGAGCTCGTCTACCGCCGATTGATGAGTTCTGAGATCGTCTGCTCCCTGCTGTCTACTGACTACTGAGATGGAAAGGAAATTGAATTGAAGATTAAAATAAGAACTTAAATAATAATTGCATACCTTTACGTTATTAAAACTCCACTTTTTTATAAAGATGCTTTTTGTATTTAGAAATTAAATAATTAAAATAAATGATGAGCCCGTCTACCGTCTACTCTCTTATGTCTACTGAACTGATACTGACTACTGCGTTGGAATTCGGATTGTTATATGTATGTAGTCGAATGCAAAAAAGGAGAGCAGGGTTGTTATATCAGCAGGTGTGTTTTATGAAAATAATCGTTTGCACACGACAAACAGAAAACACGGTGACGTCATTGTAATCTTTTGTTGTTTAGCGTAAATACTAAAGTTGGGAAAGAATGCAATCATTTTAGTACTGCAAACAATTGAATAAAAAGACTTATTTTAAAGTATTTTAACTTCACCCTAGTATTTTAACTTCACAATGTAATTCGCAGTCAATTTTGAAGTCTTTTATATTGCCATCATTTTAAGCAGTTAAAAGACTTTAAGTTAAAAGAATGCAATACTGAAGACTTATTGAATTCTTTTATAAGTCTTTTGCATCGATTGCATTCTTGAAGTCTTTTGATTGTAATCAAAGTACTGCAGTCTTTTGACTACTTTTAAGTCTTTTTCTCTTGGAGTCTTTTTATTTCTTGGAGTTTTTTCTGATTTAAAGTTTAAAAATACTTACAAAAAAGACTACAAAGTAGTCAAAAGACTGCAGTACTTTGATTGCAAGCAAAAGACTTCAAGAATGCAATCAATGAAAGACTTCAAAGAATTCAATAAGTCTTTAGTATTGCATTCTTTTAACTTAAAGTCTTTTAACTGCTCAAAATGATGCAAAATTGACTGAGAATTAATCTTTGGAGTCAAAATATTTAGAAAATGTATTTAACTGCATTCGCAGAGACAAGTCAATTGACTGGGACTTCAAAGAGTGAAATGCAAAAGTATTGCATTCTTTCCCAACTCTGGTAAATACACACGATCAAAAGAAAATTGCAATACTTTGATAGCAATAAAAAGACTTCAATATTGCAATCATATAAAAAGAATTCAAAAACACTTCCAAAGTATTGCAATAATCGTGCTTGTAAAAGATTGTATTACTAAAGACTTCAAATGGATTGTTCCGGAACTAAAAACACTTAGGAGAAGAATTAATTTGCAATCGCAAGGACCAGTGAAGTGATTGATAAACTTCAAGGTATTGTATTGTTTCTTATGTTATGTTTTTTCCTTGGCTGCCATTTTGAATTAAAGACCAGTTTTCTTAAATTCAAGGTGAAATCCAACGCAAAACATTTAAGAGTCAAAAAACTATTTTGTTGACCCCAAATGAAGCCATTTTAATGATTAAAGGAAATAAAACCCTATCTAATTATTTGCATACCACATTTGAAGACAAAAAAGATGTCAACTTTAGGAGGGGGGGTAGGATAAAAATTGGTTTTTCGTTTCATACGATACTTCGATTGAAAGCTGGCACTCCCTAGATCTCGAATATGCAAAACCAAGTTGTTTTTTTTTTATAATTTTAACATTCTTGGAGTGAGACAAAAACCTATCCTTTTAAAAAAAGAATCCATCCCGAATCCCTACAAAAAAAGAATCCCCTGTGTTCAAGTGTCGCATTTTGCTTGAGCTGAGTACCTACTCCATTAGTAATTTTAATAAAAAGTTATACGAATGCAAAACTTATGTTTAAATGTTGCTTTAGTACATCAAATTTAAAATAATAATAGGTGCTCACTGGTGTAATTCATCTATGAGGTGATGTATTCCAAACAAATTTTGCGTCTTAGCTGGTATTTGTGATCTTTTTGTATCATTGAATTTTTTGTCATATAAAAAAGTTAAGAGACATAAAAAGTTGTACTCTGTTCCAAAAAAGAAATTGACTTTTTAGATTCCTACGTGGTTAATATAGAAATGTGAAGAAAAAAACTTCACAGGCAAAAACTGAAAAAAAAAAAAACAACTTCATGGAAATTGAAATTAAAAAAAAAACTGTATAAAGAGCACGTTTTTTTTTAGATCTTATCACTTAATTTATATCAACGGAGCTGTACCTACACGCATCATTATATGAAATACTAAATTGCAAAGAATAATTGAAGCATACATAAATATGTAAATATATGAGAACTACGCGCAGTTTAAAACCCATATTGCACAGAATTTCATTGCGAAAATAAAGTGCCATAAAGAAAGTACGAAAATATTCAATTTTTAGGGCACAACGATAAAAAAATAAGAACTTAAATAATAATTGCTTACCTATATGTAATTAAAATTCCACTTTTTTTATAAAGATGCTTTTTGTGTTTATAAATTAAATTATTTAAATTAGTGCCGATTGATGAGCCCGTCTACTCTCTAGTGTCTACTGATACTGACTTTTTTCCTGTGTCGCAATTCGGGTTGTTATATGTTCATCAGTAATCGAATGCAAAGAAAGTAGAGCACATTTGTTATGTGAAATTAATCGTTTGCACACGACAAACAGAAAACAAGGTAATTAGATAACCTATGCTACATTAGAAAAGTCCAATTGCAAAATTTAACTAATTAAGCACAACCCGATTGAAAATTAGTTTTCGTATTTATGGCGTTATGCATTGAAAATGAAAATGTGTTCAAAAATAATTTTTTTTTTTTAAATTCATGATAACAATTATAATTGAATGTGTTCGATTATCGGGTTGTGCTTAGGTTCCTATAGCAGAAATATAACGAAAAGCAAAGGTTAACAAAAGTTATTAACTAACCTTTGCAACAATAGAAAAGTCCAAATTCAAAATTTGACTGAATAAGAAAAACCCGGTTTTTGAATTTATGAAGATATTATGCATTGAAAATGAAAAAGTGTTCAAAATATTTTTTTTTAATTTATGGCTACAAACTGATTTGTGTATTTATGAAGACGTTATACATTGAAAATGAAAATGTGTTCAAATTTTTTTTTGTTTTAATTCATGACTACATAACATTGAATGTGTTCAAGTGTCGGGTTGTGCTAAAGTACCTATCCCAAAAACATAACGAAAGGCAAAGGTTACCTAAAGTTATTAACTAACCTGTGCAACAACAGAAAAGTTCAAGTGCAAAATTTAACTGATTAAGCAAAACCCGATTAAAAAACCGATTTTTGAATTTATGAACACGTTATGCATTGAAAATGAAAAAGTGTTCAAAATAATTTTTTAATTTATGGCTTCAAACTGATTTTTGTATTTATGAACACATTATACATTGAAAATATGAAAATGGGTTAAAATTTTTTTTTTTATTCATGACTACAATCAACATTGAATGTGTTCAAGTGTCGGATTTTGCTTAAGATCCTATCGCTTAAATATAACGAAAAGCAAAAGTTAACTAAATCTATTAACTAACCGATGCAACAATAGAAGAGTCTAAATTTAAATTTAACTGATTAATCAAAACCCGATTAAAAAAATGATTTTTGTATTTATGAAGACTTTTAGCATCTAAAATGTGTTCAAGTGTCGGATTTTGCTTGAGCTGAGTACCTACTGCATTAGTTATTTTAATAAAAAGTTATATCAGGGAAAAACTTATGTTAAAATTTTGCTTTAGTATACATCAGAAAAACAAATTTAAAATAAAAATTGGTGCTTACTCGTGTAATTCATCTATGAGGTGACGTACTCCAAACTTTGCGTCTTAGCTGTTGTTTGTGATCTTTAAGATGAAGTTCTAGCTGGTGTTGATGTTTATAAATCTTCTGCAAAAATTGATATACAGTAGGTATATGAGCGATTTAAAGTGTTAAATTAAATCAAAATTCAACTAATAAAGCAAAACCCGATACTACTTATTTAATTTATATATGTTCAAGTGTCGAGTTTTGCTTAGGTACGATAGAAACCCAACATTTTAACAAAAAGTGTTGCTACTCTTAAACTATTAGATCTTGTCGAATTCCTTTCAACCATTTGATTTAAATCTTGTTTTTTAAGAAAATGATTCCAATTTTGTGCTGCAAAAAGGAAAACAACTGTTGCGTGTTTAATATTCGGGGTCATATTTTGAAGTTCAAAGTTTTTTTTCGGACTAGGACAAAACTTATATTTTATTTCAAATGAATATTAGAGTTTCTTGGCCTAATTACTCATATTCATCTGACTGTGTTTGAATTTTTTTATCATATAAAAAAGTTAAGAGACATAAAAAGTTGTATTCTGCTCCAAAAAAGAAATTTACTTACTAAAGAAAGATACTTTGCTCCAAAAAAAGAAATTTACTTTGTAGACACGTGGTCAATATAAAAAGGTGACGAAATAAACTTCATAGGTAGAAATTGAAAAAAAAAAAACTATTTCATGTTAATTGAAATTAAAAAACTGAATAGTAATCTATCCAAGAACACGTTTTTTTAAATAGATTCTTATTACTTGATTCGGATGACAAACGCACAATTGTTTTTCACTTAGCTGTAGCTATTTTTTATATTATATTTCTGATATTTCACGAAATTAATTTGATGTATCAACGAGACTGTACATACATGCATCATTATATGAAATAAATATGTTTATATATGAGAAATACACGCGGTTTAAAACACATATTGCACAGAATTTCATTGCTAAAAATAGCAAATTTGCATATTAATTGATGTTATAACATTGAATAAAAATTCATCCACTTACTTACTTACTTAGGTCCTCGGACCTATTACGTCCGTGATGTTTCCCTTACGGGAGATAGGGCCTCCACTACACCTACGCGCCATCGTGTACGATTTCTTGAAATGTATTTCAGTTCTCTCCAACTTTTCCCCAGTCGTGCCGATTCCTGTTCGACCGTTCTTCGCCATGTACTTCTAGGCCGGCCCACTTGTCTTCCCTCCTGTGTGAGCGGGTTCCACTGCATTGCTTGAGATGCAATGCACCGATCGCCTTTTCGAAGCGTATGGCCAATCCACTGCCACTTTCTTCTTCGTATAATGGAGTCTATGGGCTCCTGACCCGTTCTCGCATGAAGTTCGGCATTGGAGATACGGTTGGGCCAGAAAATCCTCAAGATGTTTCGTAGACATCTATTAACGAAGGTTTGCAGCTTTCTAGTGACAGTTTCAGTGACTTTCCAAGTGCTGCAGCCGTAAAGCAGAACGGATTCAACATTGGAGCGGAACAGTCGTAGCTTGGTCTTTAAGCTAAAAGAGTTGTTTCTCCATATTTTGGACAGCATTCCGAACGCAGCCTTTGCTTTTCTGATTCGGCTGTTTACGTCCAGTTCAGTTCCGCCACCCGTAGAGACAATACTCCCAAGATATTGGAAATCCTGTACCATCTCTACGGGTTGTCCAGAAATATTTACTTGGATTGATAAGGAAGTTCCAAGGCTGATTCTTTTAGTTTTTGCCGAGTTGATCTTAAGCCCTACGATTTCTGCTTCTCTCTCCACCCTTGTTGTCATTTGATGGAGATCCATGATCCTATGAGAGAGTAAGCATACGTCGTCCGCGTAGTCCAGATGTTTGAGGTGAGATTGCAGAGTCCACTGAATTCCTCCATTTCCATTTGACAAAGCTGCGTGCAGTACGTCACTTACCACCAACAGGAACAGTATTGGTGACAGTATACAGCCTTGCCTAACTCCACTTTGGATTTCAAACTCCTCTGACAGCCTACCTTTGTGCAAAACGTGACACCTGGATCCATCATATGTAGCCTTGATAATAGCAATCAATTTATCTGGGATGCTCCTCCTGTGCAAAGCAAGCCAAATAAATTCTCTATTGACACTGTCGAACGCCTTTTCAAAATCGATGAACAGCAGGTGAAGTGGTGATCGATATTCAACGCACTGTTTGATGATGATCCGCAAGGTGTTGATGTGATCCACACAGGATGATCCAGTGCGGAAACCTGCTTGTTCGGCGTCGAGGGTGTCTTCGAGGTGGTCTTTAATTCGGTCCAATATTATCCTTGCTATTATCTTGGCTACTGCAGGCAGAACGCATATTCCTCTCCAGTTTTCGCACTGTGTGAGATCTCCTTTCTTTGGAAGCTTGACAATCATTCCTTTTTTCCACTCTTCAGGAAAGCTCTCTGTTTCCCAAGCTCTCTTAATAAGTGGGTGCAGTAGCTCGCTCGATGTCGTTGGGGCTGCTCCTAAGAGCTCTGCAGGAATACCATCAAGTCCAACCGCTTTGTTGTTCTTCAGTGCTTTGATGGCGGTGATAATTTCTTCTTTACTGGGGGGTACGGTGCGTATTCGGGAAATTGTTACTTCGGGTAGCTCAGTGGGAATAGGGTTCACTTCACTTGCGAAAACGCGGTTAAAAACCGCAGAAAAGTGTTCCCTCCACCTTATGAGCTGGTCCTCATCCGAAATTAGCAGGGATCCGTTTGTGTCTTTAACCAGGTGTTGTTTAGAGCTCTGGACACCAGTGAGCTCTTTGGTAATTCTGTAGACGGTCCTACTATCACACCTACTAGCGGCTTCTTCTGCTTCTGTAGCCAGTGCGTTGATGTAGTTACGCTTATCACGTCGCACACTACGGTGAACTTCCCTCATCTTCATGCGGTACGTAGACTCAAGCTCGTTTCTCCCTGCTGCTGGGGTAGCTGCGATGCGAGCTTTAAGGTGTTTCCTTTCTTCGATCCTTGCCCAAGTTTCGTCGGAAAGCCAAGCACTATTTCTCCCTTGCGCCCGGCCGACTATACTTTCAGTACCGGATATGAACACATTTTTCACAGCACACCAATGATTTTCGATGGATGTGGTTTCCGTGCTGCTGATTGCGTTCAATCCTTGTGAAAGGTGGTCCCCTAGTTGTTGGCGCACTGCGGGATCCTTTAGTCTATCTGTATTAAACTTGGGCATTCGAGTGTTTCCTTGGGATCTACGAACTGCAGCTGTACGCAATCTTACGGTAGCAATTATCAGATGGTGGTCCCGGGCCATTCCCATGTCAGCACCTCTTCTGTTACGGACGTCCTGGAGACTGCTTCTAAAACGCCGGCTGATCGCGAAGTGGTCAATTTGGTTGGAAGTTGCTTGTCTGTCAGTCGACACCCAACTGACTTTGTGGCACGTCTTATGCTCGAACATGGTCCCTCCAATAACAAGGCCGTTGGCGTTGCAGAAATCGACAAATCGTTCGCCATTGTCGTTTCGGTTACCAACACCATGTTTTCCCATGACATGCCTTAGCCCAGAGTTGTCATTGCCAACCTTGGCATTTAAGTCTCCCATCACCATAACTATATCACCTCGTGGAACGCTATCATAAGCAGCACTCAGCCGGTTATAAAAGGCCTCCTTCTCCTCGTCAGAAGAGAGCAAAGTTGGGGCGTAACACTGTATGATGGTGACGCGACGTACTCTAGTCCGGAACCTGGCTTTCAGGATCCTGTCACCTAAAGGCTCCCAGGAAGTTAGGCTTTTGAGAGCTGTTTTGGAAAGCAGCAATCCAACGCCAGATTCCCGAGCGCTTCCAGGTGTTTTTCCGGAATAGAATAGTACAGTGTTACGGGTTGGTGACTTGAACTTCCCCGAACCCAGCCATCTAACTTCACTTATCCCTAAGATGTCCATCCTATACCGCATGAATTCCCTCTCTAGTTGCAGGAATCTGGCATTCTGAGGACCTTCTTTTCCGTTGTCAAGAAGCGTCTTCACATTCCAGAAACCAATCTTTGTCCGGGTACAATAGCCAAAAGTCGTCAACGAGTTATCATTAATTATCCGAGGCGTAGTGTTGGTTTCGGTAGCGGGTTGATTTCAGTTACGGAGAATGCTAACCTCCGTAACCTATCCTAGAAAGCTAGGCCTTTTCGCACTTGTAATTTTGGCCTATTTATGTATATTGGGATACATAAATAGTTGCCCGGGGACCACCACGAGGAGGTAAAACAGGCACTTCATCGTGACTGATTGTCATTCATGTTCATCCAGAGCACGTTTTATTAGATAGATTCTTATCACTTAATTAATATCAACGAGGCTGTACCTACATCCATCATTATATAAATTACTTAATTGCAAAGATTAATGGAAGCATACATAAATATGTATGAGAACTACTCTACTACAGATAATTCATTGCAAAAAAAAGCGCCATAAAGAAAGTACGAAAATATTCATTTTTCTTTACGGCACAGCGATAAAAAAATAAGAATTTAAATAATAATTGCTTACCCTTATGTTATTAAAATTTCACTTTTCACGCTTTCTGTATTTAAAAATTATATTGTTAAAATAAATGATAGCCCGTCTACTCTCTAATGCTACTGAACTGATACTGACTACTGCGTTTGAATTCGGGTTGTTGTATGTATGTAGTCGAATGCTTAAAAGGAGAGCAGGGTTGTTATATGAAAATAATCGTTTGAACGAGATGATTGTGACGTCACACAGCACATGAGCAAATTTACGAATTTAATTTATTTAGACATGTCCCATAGTAATGGCCTGTGGAGGCGGCATTTTACGGCATTGCGATAAAAAAATAAGAATTAAAATAATAAATGCTTACTTATTAAAACTCGGCTGCATAATAATTTTTAAAAATTTAGCCCGATTGATGAGCTCGTCTACCGCCGATTGATGAGTTCTGAGATCGTCTGCTCCCTGCTGTCTACTGACTACTGAGATGGAAAGGAAATTGAATTGAAGATTAAAATAAGAACTTAAATAATAATTGCATACCTTTACGTTATTAAAACTCCACTTTTTTATAAAGATGCTTTTTGTATTTAGAAATTAAATAATTAAAATAAATGATGAGCCCGTCTACCGTCTACTCTCTTATGTCTACTGAACTGATACTGACTACTGCGTTGGAATTCGGATTGTTATATGTATGTAGTCGAATGCAAAAAAGGAGAGCAGGGTTGTTATATCAGCAGGTGTGTTTTATGAAAATAATCGTTTGCACACGACAAACAGAAAACACGGTGACGTCATTGTAATCTTTTGTTGTTTAGCGTAAATACTAAAGTTGGGAAAGAATGCAATCATTTTAGTACTGCAAACAATTGAATAAAAAGACTTATTTTAAAGTATTTTAACTTCACCCTAGTATTTTAACTTCACAATGTAATTCGCAGTCAATTTTGAAGTCTTTTATATTGCCATCATTTTAAGCAGTTAAAAGACTTTAAGTTAAAAGAATGCAATACTGAAGACTTATTGAATTCTTTTATAAGTCTTTTGCATCGATTGCATTCTTGAAGTCTTTTGATTGTAATCAAAGTACTGCAGTCTTTTGACTACTTTTAAGTCTTTTTCTCTTGGAGTCTTTTTATTTCTTGGAGTTTTTTCTGATTTAAAGTTTAAAAATACTTACAAAAAAGACTACAAAGTAGTCAAAAGACTGCAGTACTTTGATTGCAAGCAAAAGACTTCAAGAATGCAATCAATGAAAGACTTCAAAGAATTCAATAAGTCTTTAGTATTGCATTCTTTTAACTTAAAGTCTTTTAACTGCTCAAAATGATGCAAAATTGACTGAGAATTAATCTTTGGAGTCAAAATATTTAGAAAATGTATTTAACTGCATTCGCAGAGACAAGTCAATTGACTGGGACTTCAAAGAGTGAAATGCAAAAGTATTGCATTCTTTCCCAACTCTGGTAAATACACACGATCAAAAAAAAATTGCAATACTTTGATAGCAATAAAAAGACTTCAATATTGCAATCATATAAAAAGAATTCAAAAACACTTCCAAAGTATTGCAATAATCGTGCTTGTAAAAGATTGTATTACTAAAGACTTCAAATGGATTGTTCCGGAACTAAAAACACTTAGGAGAAGAATTAATTTGCAATCGCAAGGACCAGTGAAGTGATTGATAAACTTCAAGGTATTGTATTGTTTCTTATGTTATGTTTTTTCCTTGGCTGCCATTTTGAATTAAAGACCAGTTTTCTTAAATTCAAGGTGAAATCCAACGCAAAACATTTAAGAGTCAAAAAACTATTTTGTTGACCCCAAATGAAGCCATTTTAATGATTAAAGGAAATAAAACCCTATCTAATTATTTGCATACCACATTTGAAGACAAAAAAGATGTCAACTTTAGGAGGGGGGGTAGGATAAAAATTGGTTTTTCGTTTCATACGATACTTCGATTGAAAGCTGGCACTCCCTAGATCTCGAATATGCAAAACCAAGTTGTTTTTTTTTTATAATTTTAACATTCTTGGAGTGAGACAAAAACCTATCCTTTTAAAAAAAGAATCCATCCCGAATCCCTACAAAAAAAGAATCCCCTGTGTTCAAGTGTCGCATTTTGCTTGAGCTGAGTACCTACTCCATTAGTAATTTTAATAAAAAGTTATACGAATGCAAAACTTATGTTTAAATGTTGCTTTAGTACATCAAATTTAAAATAATAATAGGTGCTCACTGGTGTAATTCATCTATGAGGTGATGTATTCCAAACAAATTTTGCGTCTTATCTGGTATTTGTGATCTTTTTGTATCATTGAATTTTTTGTCATATAAAAAAGTTAAGAGACATAAAAAGTTGTACTCTGTTCCAAAAAAGAAATTGACTTTTTAGATTCCTACGTGGTTAATATAGAAATGTGAAGAAAAAAACTTCACAGGCAAAAACTGAAAAAAAAAAAACAACTTCATGGAAATTGAAATTAAAAAAAAAACTGTATAAAGAGCACGTTTTTTTTTAGATCTTATCACTTAATTTATATCAACGGAGCTGTACCTACACGCATCATTATATGAAATACTAAATTGCAAAGAATAATTGAAGCATACATAAATATGTAAATATATGAGAACTACGCGCAGTTTAAAACCCATATTGCACAGAATTTCATTGCGAAAATAAAGTGCCATAAAGAAAGTACGAAAATATTCAATTTTTAGGGCACAACGATAAAAAAATAAGAACTTAAATAATAATTGCTTACCTATATGTAATTAAAATTCCACTTTTTTTATAAAGATGCTTTTTGTGTTTATAAATTAAATTATTTAAATTAGTGCCGATTGATGAGCCCGTCTACTCTCTAGTGTCTACTGATACTGACTTTTTTCCTGTGTCGCAATTCGGGTTGTTATATGTTCATCAGTAATCGAATGCAAAGAAAGTAGAGCACATTTGTTATGTGAAATTAATCGTTTGCACACGACAAACAGAAAACAAGGTAATTAGATAACCTATGCTACATTAGGAAAGTCCAATTGCAAAATTTAACTAATTAAGCACAACCCGATTGAAAATTAGTTTTCGTATTTATGGCGTTATGCATTGAAAATGAAAATGTGTTCAAAAATAATTTTTTTTTTTTAATTCATGATAACAATTATAATTGAATGTGTTCGATTATCGGGTTGTGCTTAGGTTCCTATAGCAGAAATATAACGAAAAGCAAAGGTTAACAAAAGTTATTAACTAACCTTTGCAACAATAGAAAAGTCCAAATTCAAAATTTAACTGAATAAGCAAACCCCGGTTTTTGAATTTATGAAGATATTATGCATTGAAAATGAAAAAGTGTTCAAAATATTTTTTTTTAATTTATGGCTACAAACTGATTTGTGGTATTTATGAAGACGTTATACATTGAAAATGAAAATGTGTTCAAATTTTTTTTGTTTTAATTCATGACTACATAACATTGAATGTGTTCAAGTGTCGGGTTGTGCTAAAGTACCTATCCCAAAAATATAACGAAAAGCAAAGGTTACCTAAAGTTATTAACTAACCTGTGCAACAACAGAAAAGTTCAAGTGCAAAATTTAACTGATTAAGCAAAACCCGATTAAAAAACCGATTTTTGAATTTATGAACACGTGAACACGAAAAAGTGTTCAAAATAATTTTTTAATTTATGGCTTCAAACTGATTTTTATATTTATGAACACATTATACATTGAAAATATGAAAATGGGTTAAATTTTTTTTTTTTTTAATCATGACTACAATCAACATTGAATGTGTTCAAGTGTCGGATTTTGCTTAAGATCCTATCGCTTAAATATAACGAAAAGCAAAAGTTAACTAAATCTATTAACTAACCGATGCAACAATAGAAGAGTCTAAATTTAAATTTAACTGATTAATCAAAACCCGATTAAAAAAATGATTTTTGTATTTATGAAGACTTTTAGCATCTAAAATGTGTTCAAGTGTCGGATTTTGCTTGAGCTGAGTACCTACTGCATTAGTTATTTTAATAAAAAGTTATATCAGGGAAAAACTTATGTTAAAATTTTGCTTTAGTATACATCAGAAAAACAAATTTAAAATAAAAATTGGTGCTTACTCATGTAATTCATCTATGAGGTGACGTACTCCAAACTTTGCGTCTTAGCTGTTGTTTGTGATCTTTAAGATGAAGTTCTAGCTGGGGTTGATGTTTATAAATCTTCTGCAAAAATTGATATACAGTAGGTATATGAGCGATTTAAAGTGTTAAATTAAATCAAAATTCAACTAATAAAGCAAAACCCGATACTACTTATTTAATTTATATATGTTCAAGTGTCGAGTTTTGCTTAGGTACGATAGAAACCCAACATTTTAACAAAAAGTGTTGCTACTCTTAAACTATTAGATCTTGTCGAATTCCTTTCAACCATTTGATTTAAATCTTGTTTTTTAAGAAAATGATTCCAATTTTGTGCTGCAAAAAGGAAAACAACTGTTGCGTGTTTAATATTCGGGGTCATATTTTGAAGTTCAAAGTTTTTTTTCGGACTAGGACAAAACTTATATTTTATTTCAAATGAATATTAGAGTTTCTTGGCCTAATTACTCATATTCATCTGACTGTGTTTGAATTTTTTATCATATAAAAAAGTTAAGAGACATAAAAAGTTGTACTCTGCTCCAAAAAAGAAATTTACTTACTAAAGAAAGATAATTTGCTCCAAAAAAAGAAATTTACTTTGTAGACACGTGGTCAATATAGAAAGGTGACGAAATAAACTTCATAGGTAGAAATTGAAAAAAAAAAACTATTTCATGTTAATTGAAATTAAAAAACTGAATAGTAATCTATCCAAGAACACGTTTTTTTTAAATAGATTCTTATTACTTGATTCGGATGACAAACGCACAATTGTTTTTCACTTAGCTGTAGCTATTTTTTATATTATATTTCTGATATTTCATGAAATTAATTTGATGTATCAACGAGACTGTACATACATGCATCATTATATGAAATTCTAAATTGCAAAGAATAATGGAAGTATACATAAATATGTTTATATATGAGAAATACACGCGGTTTAAAACACATATTGCACAGAATTTCATTGCTAAAAATAGCAAATTTGCATATTAATTGATGTTAAAACATTGAATAAAAATTCATCCAGAGCACGTTTTATTAGATAGATTCTTATCACTTAATTAATATCAACGAGGCTGTACCTACATCCATCATTATATAAATTACTTAATTGCAAAGATTAATGGAAGCATACATAAATATGTATGAGAACTACTCTACTACAGATAATTCATTGCAAAAAAAGGCGCCATAAAGAAAGTACGAAAATATTCATTTTTCTTTACGGCACAGCGATAAAAAAATAAGAATTTAAATAATAATTGCTTACCCTTATGTTATTAAAATTTCACTTTTCACGCTTTCTGTATTTAAAAATTATATTGTTAAAATAAATGATAGCCCGTCTACTCTCTAATGCTACTGAACTGATACTGACTACTGCGTTTGAATTCGGGTTGTTGTATGTATGTAGTCGAATGCTTAAAAGGAGAGCAGGGTTGTTAAATGAAAATAATCGTTTGAACGAGATGATTGTGACGTCACACAGCACATGAGCAAATTTACGAATTTAATTTATTTAGACATGTTCCATAGTAATGGCCTGTGGAGGCGGCATTTTACAGCATTGCGATAAAAAAATAAGAATTAAAATAATAAATGCTTACTTATTAAAACTCGGCTGCATAATAATTTTTAAAAATTTAGCCCGATTGATGAGCTCGTCTACTGCCGATTGATGAGTTCTGAGATCGTCTGCTCCCTGCTGTCTACTGACTACTGAGATGGAAAGGAAATTGAATTGAAGATTAAAATAAGAACTTAAATAATAATTGCTTACCTTTACGTTATTAAAACTCCACTTTTTTATAAAGATGCTTTTTGTATTTAGAAATTAAATAATTAAAATAAATGATGAGCCCGTCTACCGTCTACTCTCTTATGTCTACTGAACTGATACTGACTACTGCGTTGGAATTCGGATTGTTATATGTATGTAGTCGAATGCAAAAAAGGAGAGCAGGGTTGTTATATCAGCAGGTGTGTTTTATGAAAATAATCGTTTGCACACGACAAACAGAAAACATGGTGACGTCATTGTAATCTTTTGTTGTTTAGCGTAAATACTAAAGTTGGGAAAGAATGCAATCATTTTAGTACTGCAAACAATTGAATAAAAAGACTTATTTTAAAGTATTTTAACTTCACCCTAGTATTTTAACTTCACAATGTAATTCGCAGTCAATTTTGAAGTCTTTTATATTGCCATCATTTTAAGCAGTTAAAAGACTTTAAGTTAAAAGAATGCAATACTGAAGACTTATTGAATTCTTTTATAAGTCTTTTGCATCGATTGCATTCTTGAAGTCTTTTGATTGTAATCAAAGTACTGCAGTCTTTTGACTACTTTTAAGTCTTTTTCTCTTGGAGTCTTTTTATTTCTTGGAGTTTTTTCTGATTTAAAGTTTAAAAATACTTACAAAAAAGACTTCAAAGTAGTCAAAAGACTGCAGTACTTTGATTGCAAACAAAAGACTTCAAGAATGCAACCAATGAAAGACTTCAAAGAATTCAATAAGTCTTTAGTATTGCATTCTTTTAACATAAAGTCTTTTAACTGCTCAAAATGATGCAAAATTGACTGAGAATTAATCTTTGGAGTCAAAATATTTAGAAAAAGTATTTAACTGCATTCGCAGAGACAAGTCAATTGACTGGGACTTCAAAGAGTGAAATACAAAAATATTGCATTCTTTCCCAACTCTGGTAAATACACACGATCAAAAGAAAATTGCAATACTTTGATTGCAATAAAAAGACTTCAATATTGCAATCATATAAAAAGAATTCAAAAACACTTCCAAAGTATTGCAGTAATCGTGCTTGTAAAAGATTGTATTACTAAAGACTTCAAATGGATTGTTCCGGAACTAAAAACACTTAGGAAAAGAATTAATTTGCAATCGCAAGGACCAGTAAAGTGATTGAGAAACTTCAAGGTATTGTATTGTTTCTTATGTTATGTTTTTTCCTTGGCTGCCATTTTGAATTAAAGACCAGTTTTCTTAAATTCAAGGTGAAATCCAACGCAAAACATTTAAGAGTCAAAAAACTATTTTGTTGACCCCAAATGAAGCCATTTTAATGATTAAAGGAAATAAAACCCTATCTAATTATTTGCACACCACATTTGAAGACAAAAAAGATGTCAACTTTAGGAGGGGGGGTAGGATAAAAATTGGTTTTTCGTTTCATACGATACTTCGATTGAAAGCTGGCATTCCCTAGATCTCGAATATGCAAAACCAAGTTTTTTTTTATAATTTTAACATTCTTGGAGTGAGACAAAAACCTATCCTTTTAAAAAAAGAATCCATCCCGAATCCCTACAAAAAAAGAATCCCCTAGGATATAATTGTAACCCAGTGGTCTAAGCTTGAGTTTAAATGAATTCTATCCTAAACGCATAAAAAACGATTTAAATCAATAAAAAAACCAGTGCAAAGACTTAAAGATAGTATAATACTTTGATTGCAATCAAAAGACTTCAAGATTGCAATCATTTAAAACGAATTCAAAAACACTTAAAAAGTTTTGCAATAAATCAGCTTTAAAAAGATTGCATTACTAAAGACTCGATTGGGAGTTTCATTTTTGAACATAAAATTTTCTTAAATTCAAGGTGACGACCAACGCAAAAGATTTAAGAGCCAAAAATATTTTTTTTGTCACCAAAATGAATCCATTTCAATAATTATTGCAAATAAAACCCTATCTAATTGTTTACATTTCATATTTTTTTTAAACTGAGCTATAACACGGATTGCTTAGTTTGTTTAAAATACAGATTAAGTAATGAAATACCTGCCTTTATTTTATAAACAATAATTAAAACTAATAAAATCTGACCATTTTATCTACGACGACGCCGAATCCGCGGTGTGATCTACAAATAAAAAATATTACCTATTACATCCCTGCCTGCATCAATGATTTAATTTTTCGCGCTTTCTTAGGCGCGCACATATGCATGTGCATGTCCCGTTGGTTTTTCTGGTAATATACATCGGCGGAATGGTAAATACTACCAGAAAACCAGGCTGCAACTGAGAATATTTATGCGTATGGGTATATCTGTGGCTGCGGCTACATATGTATGTCTCGTCATTGAATGAGTATTTTAATAATATTCTCCAGGGGAATGGTAAATACTACCAGGAAACCAGGCTGCAACTGAGAGTATTTATGCGTATGTGTATATCTGTGGCTGCGGCTACATATGTATGTCTCGTCATTGAATGGGTATTCTGATAATATTCTCCAGGGGAATGGTAAATACTACCAGAAAACCAGGCTGCAACTGAGAATATTTATGCGTATGGGTATATCTGTGGCTGCGGCTACATATGTATGTCTCGTCATTGAATGGGTATTCTGATAATATTCTCCAGGGGAATGGTAAATACTACCAGAAAACCAGGCAACAAGTTTTTGTATAGACTGATTTTAATGCAGAGGGATAGAGAAGGGTGGATAATTCTTCAGCTTTGCGTGTGCTTGTTCGTGGAAAAAATATGTATGTGATTTAAGTTGTATTCTCTCGAACGAAATCTGTGTTCTGATTGTAGTCAAATGCAGAAAAGAAGAAAAAACACTTGCACAGAGATGTGATATGAAAATAATATTTTGTCTATCTCTTTAGAATACACAACAAATTTATTTAAACAAAATTAAATCATATGATGGTTTAATGTTTAATTTATCTTCGAATATTAGGTTGGAACTTTTGCAAAAAATGTGTATTAAACACGAAGGAAGATTTTTAAGGCAGCGCGAAAATAATATTATGAATATGTAGCTAATAGCTAGGTTATTATGTCATAAAAGGCAGCTCTTTTTTGTTTTTAAATTTTTCGAATCAAATCATATTATATTTTACTATTTAATGAAATTATTGCATGCCTGGTGGCTCAAGCTACTTATAAAACGGGTTGGCTATCAGAGGTGCAATATTTTTCGTACTGGAATCAATTGATAAAAATGATTATTTTTAAGTATTTTTACTTCACCTAAATGGTTTTACTTCAAACCCGCATTCCAAATCAATTTTGAAGTCTTAAGTAATGCAATCTTGTTAAAGATTACAATCTTTATGAATTATGCAATACCTACTTATGAAGTCTTTTTGAATTCTGTTTAAATTATTGCAATCTTGAAGTCTTTTGATTGCAATCAAAGTATTGCAATCTTAAAGTCTTTGAGCTGGTAGTTTTACTGTTTAAATCGTTGTTTATGCGTTCAGGATGGGAATCAATAAAGCTAGGTAATGCTTCAGACAAATTATTAAAGAATACAAAATATTTTCCGTTAGGTCGGTCGGTGGTCCAAAAATGTTTGTTTGCTTTTTTAGCTATAAATTTAGGGCGTAGAGCATAGCCGCAAATCGAGTTTAAATATACAAATTGTTTTTTCGTTTCATACAATACATCGATTGAAAGGTGGCACTCCCTAGATCTCGAATATGCAAAACCAAGTTTTTTTTTTTATAATTTTAACATTCTTGGAGTGAGACAAAAACATATCCTTTTAAAAAATAATCCATCCCTACAAAAAAAGAATCCCCTAGGATATAGTTGTAACCCAGTGGTCTAAGCTTGAGTTTAATTAAATTCCATCCTAAACGCATAAAAAACGTTTTAAATCAATAAAAAAACCAGTGCGAACACTTGAAGATAATATAATACTTTGATTGCAATCAAAAGACTACAAGATTGCAATCATTTAAAAAGAATTCAAAAACACTTAAAAAGTTTTGCAATGTCTGTGGTCTAAGCTTGAGTTTAATTGAATTCCATCCTTAACGCATAACAAACGATTTAAATCAATAAAAAAACCAGTGCAAACACTTGAAGATAGTATAATACTTTGATTGCAATCAAAAGACTTCAAGATTGCAATCATTTAAAACGAATTCAAAAACACTTAAAAAGTTTTGTCTGTGGTCAAAGCTTGAATTTAATTGATTTCCATCCTAAACGCATAAAAAACGATTTAAATCAATAAAAAAAACCAGTGCAAACACTTGAATATAGTATAAAGCTTTGATTGCAATCAAAAGACTTCAAGATTGCAATCATTTAAAAAGAATTCAAAAATACTTAAAAAGTTTTGCAATAAATCAGCAAGATTGCAATCATTTAAAAAGAATTCAAAAATACTTAAAAAGTTTTGCAATAAATCAGCTTTAAAAAGATTGCATTACTAAAGACTCGATTGGGAGTTTCATTTTTGAACTTAAAATTTTCTTAAATTCAAAAGATTTAAGAGCCAAAACTATTTTTTAAACTACAAAAAAAGAATCCCCTAGGATATAGTTGTAACCCAGTGGTCTAAGCTTGAGTTTAATTGAATTCCATCCTAAACGCATAAAAAACGTTTTAATCAATAAAAAAACCAGTGCAAACACTTGAAGATAATATAATACTTTGATTGCAATCAAAAGACTACAAGATTGCAATCATTTAAAAAGAATTCAAAAACACTTAAAAAGTTTTGCAATGTCTGTGGTCTAAGCTTGAGTTTAATTGAATTCCATCCTAAACGCATAACAAACGATTTAAATCAATAAAAAAACCAGTGCAAACAATTGAAGATAGTATAATACTTTGATTGCAATCAAAAGACTTCAAGATTGCAATCATTTAAAACGAATTCAAAAACACTTAAAAAGTTTTGTCTGTGGTCAAAGCTTGAATTTAATTGATTTCCATCCTAAACGCATAAAAAAACGATTTAAATCAATAAAAAAACCAGTGCAAACACTTGAATATAGTATAAAGCTTTGATTGCAATCAAAAGACTTCAAGATTGCAATCATTTAAAAAGAATTCAAAAATACTTAAAAAGTTTTGCAATAAATTAGCAAGATTGCAATCATTTAAAAAGAATTCAAAAATACTTAAAAAGTTTTGCAATAAATCAGCTTTAAAAAGATTGCATTACTAAAGACTCGATTGGGAGTTTCATTTTTGAACATAAAATTTTCTTAAATTCAAAAGATTTAAGTGCCAAAACTATTTTTTTTGTCACCAAAATGAATCCATTTCAATAATTATTGCAAATAAAACCCTATCTAATTGTTTACATTTCATATTTTTTTTAGACTGAGCTATAACACGGATTGCTTAGTTTGTTTAAAATACAGATTAAGTAATGAAATACCTGCCTTTATTTTATAAACAATAATTAAAACTAATAAAATCTGACCATTTTATCTACGACGACGCCGAATCCGCGGTGTGATCTACAAATAAAAAATATTACCTATTACATCCCTGCCTGCATCAATGATTTAATTTTTCGCACTTTCTTAGGCGGGCACATATGCATGTGCATGTCCCGTTGGTTTTTCTGGTAATATACATCGGCGGAATGGTAAATACTACCAGAAAACCAGGCTGCAACTGAGAATATTTATGCGTATGGGTATATCTGTGGCTGCGGCTACATATGTATGTCTCGTCATTGAATGGGTATTCTGATAATATTCTCCAGGGGAATGGTAAATACTACCAGAAAACCAGGCTGCAACTGAGAATATTTATGCGTATGGGTATATCTGTGGCTGCGGCTACATATGTATGTCTCGTCATTGAATGGGTATTCTGATAATATTCTCCAGGGGAATGGTAAATACTACCAGAAAACCAGGCAACAAGTTTTTGTATAGACTGATTTTAATGCAGAGGGATAGAGAAGGGTGGATAATTCTTCAGCTTGGGCGTGTGTTTGTGTGCATGCTGTTCGTGGAAAAAATATGTATGTGATATAAGTTGTATTCTCTCGAACGAAATCTGTGTTCTGATTGTAGTCAAATGCAGAAAAGAAGAAAAAACACTTGCACAGAGATGTGATATGAAAATAATATTTTGTCTATCTCTTTAGAATACACAACAAATTTATTTAAACAAAATTAAATCATATGATGGTTTAATGTTTGATTTATCTTCGAATATTAGGTTGGAACTTTTGCAAAAAATGTATATTAAAGAACGAAGGAAGATTTTTAAGGCAGCGCGAAAATAATATTATGAATATGTAGCTAATAGCTAGGTTATTATGTCATAAAAGGCAGGTCTTTTTTGTTTTTAAATTTTTCGAATCAAATCATATTATATTTTACTATTTAATGAAATTATTGCATGCCTGGTGGCTCAAGCTACTTATAAAACGGGTTGGCTATCAGAGGTGCAATATTTTTCGTACTGGAATCAATTGATAAAAATGATTATTTTTGACTATTTTTACTTCACCTAAATGGTTTTACTTCAAACCCGCATTCCAAATCAATTTTGAAGTCTTAAGTAATGCAATTTTGTTAAAGATTACAATCTTTATGAATTATGCAATACCTACTTATGAAGTCTTTTTGAATTCTGTTTAAATTATTGCAATCTTGAAGTCTTTTGATTGCAATCAAAGTATTGCAATCTTAAAGTCTTTGAGCTGGTAGTTTTACTGTTTAAATCGTTGTTTATGCGTTCAGGATGGGAATCAATAAAGCTAGGTAATGCTTCAGACAAATTATTAAAGAATACAAAATATTTTCCATTAGGTCGGTCGGTGGTCCAAAAATGTTTGTTTGCTTTTTTAGCTAAAAATTTAGGGCGTATAGCATAGCCGCAAATCGAGTTTAAATATACAAATTGTTTTTTCGTTTCATACAATGCATCGATTGAAAGGTGGCACTCCCTAGATCTCGAATATGCAAAACCAAGTTTTTTTTTTTATAATTTTAACATTCTTGGAGTGAGACAAAAACATATCCTTTTAAAAAAATAATCCATCCCGAATCCCTACAAAAAAAGAATCCCCTAGGATATAGTTGTAACCCAGTGGTCTAAGCTTGAGTTTAATTGAATTCCATCCTAAACGCATAAAAAACGTTTTAAATCAATAAAAATACTAGTGCAAACACTTGAAGATAATATAATACTTTGATTGCAATCAAAAGACTACAAGATTGCAATCATTTAAAAAGAATTCAAAAACACTTAAAAAGTTTTGCAATGTCTGTGGTCTAAGCTTGAGTTTAATTGAATTCCATCCTTAACGCATAACAAACGATTTAAATCAATAAAAAAACCAGTGCAAACACTTGAAGATAGTATAATACTTTGATTGCAATCAAAAGACTTCAAGATTGCAATCATTTAAAAAGAATTCAAAAACACTTAAAAAGTTTTGTCTGTGGTCAAAGCTTGAATTTAATTGATTTCCATCCTAAACGCATAAAAAACGATTTAAATCAATAAAAAAACCAGTGCAAACACTTGAATATAGTATAAAACTTTGATTGCAATCAAAAGACTTCAAGATTGCAATCATTTAAAAAGAATTCAAAAACACTTAAAAAGTTTTGCAATAAATCAGCTTTAAAAAGATTGCATTACTAAAGAGTCGATTGGGAGTTTCATTTTTGAACATAAAATTTTCTTAAATTCAAGGTGACGACCAACGCAAAAGATTTAAGAGCCAAAACTATTTTTTTTGTCACCAAAATGAATCCATTTCAATAATTATTGCAAATAAAACCCTATCTAATTGTTTACATTTCATATTTTTTTTAGACTGAGCTATAACACGGATTGCTTAGTTTGTTTAAAATACAGATTAAGTAATGAAATACCTGCCTTTATTTTATAAACAATAATTAAAACTAATAAAATCTGACCATTTTATCTACGACGACGCCGAATCCGCGGTGTGATCTACAAATAAAAAATATTACCTATTACATCCCTGCCTGCATCAATGATTTAATTTTTCGCACTTTCTTAGGCGCGCACATATGCATGTGCATGTCCCGTTGGTTTTTCTGGTAATATACATCGGCGGAATGGTAAATACTACCAGAAAACCAGGCTGCAACTGAGAATATTTATGCGTATGGGTATATCTGTGGCTGCGGCTACATATGTATGTCTCGTCATTGAATGGGTATTCTGATAATATTCTCCAGGGGAATGGTAAATACTACCAGAAAACCAGGCTGCAACTGAGAATATTTATGCGTATGGGTATATCTGTGGCTGCGGCTACATATGTATGTCTCGTCATTGAATGGGTATTCTGATAATATTCTCCAGGGGAATGGTAAATACTACCAGAAAACCAGGCAACAAGTTTTTGTATAGACTGATTTTAATGCAGAGGGATAGAGAAGGGTGGTTAATTCTTCAGCTTTCGCGTGTGCTTGTTCGTGGAAAAAATATGTATGTGATTTAAGTTGTATTCTCTCGAACAAAATCTGTGTTCTGATTGTAGTCAAATGCAGAAAAGAAGAAAAAACACTTGCACAGAGATGTGATATGAAAATAATATTTTGTCTATCTCTTTAGAATACACAACAAATTTATTTAAACAAAATTAAATCATATGATGGTTTAATGTTTGATATATTTTCGAATATTAGGTTGGAACTTTTGCAAAAAATGTGTATTAAAGAACGAAGGAAGATTTTTAAGGCAGCGCGAAAATAATATTATGAATATGTAGCTAATAGCTAGGTTATTATGTCATAAAAGGCAGCTGTTTTTTGTTTTTAAATGTTTCGAATCAAATCATATTATATTTTACTATTTAATGAAATTATTGCATGCCTGGTGGCTCAAGCTACTTATAAAACGGGTTGGCTATCAGAGGTGCAATATTGTTCGTACTGGAATCAATTGACAAAAAATGCTTATTTTTAAGTATTTTTACTTCTACTAAATGGTTTTACTTCAAAACCGCATTCCAAATCAATTTTAAAGTCTTAAGTAACGTAATCTTTTTAAAGATTACAATCATTTGATTTCAATCTTTATGAATTATGCAATACCTACTTATAAAGTCTTTTTGAATTCTGTTTAAATTATTGCAATCTTGAAGTCTTTTGATTTATTTAGTAGATGTTCACCCCACCTAATTATCTTTACAAATAATGAATTCAACCTTAAAAATGGGCATTCAATATTTAATTCATATATTTTCATGTAAATGTATATTTTTCCATATTTTCATAATGAATGCATTATTTTTGTCCACCTTTTCGAAAAAACTAAAACTGGAAAACTGAAGATATTCATTTATTGAAAAATTCACCGTTTGGGAACCTGACGTTGATAGTATAAAACATTGAACAAAAATTCCTGGTTCTATTTACCAGGAAGCAGATTCATTTTTTTTCTAATCGAAAATTTATTATTATCTACCAGAAAGCCGATAACATTTACCATTCCTTTTGCCTGATAAAATATACTACAAAATAAATTTTCCGGGTTCTATTTGCCAGAAAGCAGATTAAATTTATTGTACTAGGAAATGTAATATTTTCTACCAGTAAGCCGATAACATTTACCAGTCCTTTTGCCTGGTAAATTATACCACAAAATAAATTTTCCTGGTTCTATTTACCAGAAAGCAGATAAAATTTATTGTACCATGAAATCTGATATTATCTACCAGGAAGCCGATAACTTTTACCAGTCCTTTTGCCTGGTAAAATATACCACAAAATAAATTTTCCTGCTTCTATTTACCAGAAAGAAGATAAACTTTATTGTACCAGGAAATCTGATATTATCTTCCAGGAAGTCGAAAGCATTTACCAGTCCTTTTGCCTGGTAAAATATACCACAAAATAAATTTTCCTGGTTCTATTTACCAGAAAGCAGATAAAATTTATTGTACCATGAAATCTGATATTATCTACCAGGAAACCGATAACATTTACCAGTCCTTTTGCCTGGTAAAATATACCACAAAATAAATTTTCCTGGTTCTATTTACCAGAAAGCAGATAAACTTTATTGTACCAGGAAATCTGATATTATCTACCAGGATGCCGATAACAATTACCAGTCCTTTTGCCTGGTAAAATATACCACCAAATAAATTTTGCTGGTTCTATTTACCAGAAAGCAGATAAACTTTATTATACCAGGAAATCTGATATTATCTACCAGGAAGCCGATAACATTTACCAGTCCTTTTGCCCGGTAAAATATAACACAAAATAAATTTTCCTGGTTCTATTTACCAGAAAGCAGATAAAATTTATTGTACCATGAAATCTGATATTATCTACCAGGATGCCGATAACATTTACCAGTCCTTTTGCCTGGTAAAATATACCACAAAATAAATTTTCCTGGTTCTATTTACCAGAAAGCAGATAAACTTCATTGTACCAGAAAATCTGATATTATCTACCAGGAAGCCGAAAGTATTTACCAGTCCTTTTGCCTGGTAAAATATACCACAAAATAAATTTTCCTGGTTCTATTTACCAGAAAGCAGATAAACTATATTGTACCAGGAAATCTGATATTATTTACCAGGAAGCCGATAACATTTACCAGTCCTTTTGCCTGGTAAAATATACCACAAAATAAATTTTCCTGGTTCTATTTACCAGAAAGCAGATAAACTTTATTGTACCAGGAAATCTAATATTTTCTACCAGGAAGCCGATAACATTTACCAGTCTTTTTGCCTGGTAAAATATACCACAAAATAAATTTTCCTGGTTCTATTTACCAGAAAGCAGATAAACTTTATTATACCAGGAAATCTGATATTATCTTCCAGGATGCCGATAACATTTACCAGTCCTTTTGCCTGGTAAAATATACCACCAAATAAATTTTGTTGGTTCTATTTACCAGAAAGCAGATAAACTTTATTGTACCAGGAAATCTGATATTATCTACCAGGAAGCCGATAACATTTACCAGTCGTTTTGCCTGGTAAAATATACCTTAAAATAAATTTTCCTGGTTCTATTTACCAGAAAGCAGATAAACTTTATTGTACCAGGAAATCTGATATTATCTACCAGGATGCCGATAACATTTACCAGTCCTTTTGCCTGGTAAAATATACCACAAAATAAATTTTCCTGGTTCTATTTACCAGAAAGCAGATAAACTTTATTATACCAGGAAATCTGATATTATCTACCAGGAAGCCGATAACATTTACCAGTCCTTTTGCCTGGTAAAATATACCACCAAATAAATTTTGCTGGTTCTATTTGCCAGAAAGCAGATAAACTTTATTGTACCAGGAAATCTGATATTATCTACCAGGAAGCCGATAACATTTACCAGTCGTTTTGCCTGGTAAAATATACCTTAAAATAAATTTTCCTGGTTCTATTTACCAGAAAGCAGATAAACTTTATTGTACCAGGAAATCTGATATTATCTACCAGGAAGCCGATAACATTTACCAGTCCTTTTGCCTGGTAAAATATACCACAAAATAAATTTTCCTGGTTCTATTTACCAGAAAGCAGATAAAATTTATTGTACCATGAAATCTGATATTATCTACCAGGAAGCCGATAACATTTACCAGTCCTTTTGCCTGGTAAAATATACCACAAAATAAATTTTCCTGGTTCTATTTACCAGAAAGCAGATAAACTTTATTGTACCAGGATATCTGATCTTATCTACCAGGAAGCCGATAACATTTACCAGTCCTTTTGCCTGGTAAAATATACCACAAAATAAATTTTCCTGGTTCTATTTACCAGAAAGCAGATAAACTTTATTGTACCAGGAAATCTGATACTATATACCAGGAAGCCGATAACATTACCAGTCTTTGTGTCTGTTAAAATATACAGAAAAACATGTTTTTCCTGGTTCTATTTACCAGGAATCAGATAAACTTTATTGTACCAGGAGATCTGATACTATCTACCAGGAAGTCAATAACATTACCAGTCTTTTTGTCTGTTAAAATATGCAGACAAATATTTTTTCCTGGTTCTATTTACCAGGAAGAAGATAAACTTTATTGTACCAGGAAATTTGATATTCTCTACCAGGAAGCTGATAACATTTACCAGTCCTTTTGCCTGGTAAAATACACCAAAAAATAAATTTTCCTGGTTCTATTTACCAGAAAGCAGATAAACTTTATTCTACCAGGAAGTCTTATGTTTTCTACCAAGAATCCGATAACATTTATCTGTAGTTGCCTGGTAGAATAGTCCAGACAAAATAACATTTATCAGAAGTAGACTGGTAGAATGTACCAGGAAATAAATTTTCCTGGTTCTATTTACCAGAAAAAGCAGATAAACTTTATTGTACCAGAAAATCTGATATCTTCTACCAGGCAGTTTATAACATTTACCAGTATGTTTTCAAAATAAAACAAACCAGAAAAACAGGTGTCTGGTTCCAGTTACCAGGGAGGCCAGATACAATGCTTTTTAACACGAAATCTGATATCATAGTCCAGAAAAACGGTAACATTAACCACGATTTCTCCCGGTTTTATTAACCAAAAAATCTGGTAGAAAATTTCGTGTCTGATTTCTGGTACGGGTTACCAGAAATCAAGATAAACTTGGTTTTACCACGAAATCTGATTACATAATCCAGAAAAACGATAACATTTACCATGATTTCTCCTGGTATTATTAACCAGAAAAGCTGTACCAGGAATATTTTTTGAGTGCGGGAGCAATATAGCCCACCCTTCCTGCACCCACAATGTCCCTTGCAATCTGTCTTGCATTTGCAAGAAATAAGCCGGCGCAGTTTGTCAGGTGTAGGTGGCTCGAGGGTGGTAATGGGCTGACGACCATATTTACTTTTCATCCACCCGAACTCCAAAGGATCTTTTATGAATCCTAGCGACGCTTGAATTTGTAGGTAGACTCGCAGTGGATGTTGGTTGTTGACGTTCTGCGGCCTCTGTTGAGGGGAGAAAAGCGATACTTGATGTCATGTGCGATGTTTGTTGGACATGGTCACAGCTAACTATATTCTCTTTATACATGCTATAAGCGGTTGTGATACGACTTCAGCGCCATACAACCAAGGAAAAATAAAGATCTAGAGGCAGTTGTGAGTGGAGGAGAAAAATGTCTCCTTGTCCTCTATGGGTCCGGAATGAATATTGAGTTGTTTTACTAGTCAAGCTTTCATTTCAAAATTGAGTTATTAGGTTAAAAAAGAAAACTTGCCAAGTAAACCAACGCAATTAAAATCAGTAATCATTAAATAACAGATTTCTCTGAAAATTTTTAGGTTCTTCCTTATAAATCTACTTAACATATTTGATATTTAACATTAATAGGCGTACTTTTAGATCTCATTACTTTTTACGGCTGACTTGGTACGCAAAGGTTTTTGTATATAGAAGGACTTGGCTACTCTTTTAACATTTCTGTTTTTGTTGTGATTTCACTACTTTTTGCAAAGATTCTTTTTATCAGGAAAAGTGGGTGGAATAAACTCCCAAAGAGAGCCTCATAAGTAAAGTAAGTTTTTAATTTATGCCTTTTGTATAAACATAGTACAAGTCCAACCCATCTATCAATTTTCATAAGTTAGAAGTGCTTCATTGAAATGATACTAATTGATGCATGAATAATTTCACGATTTCAACTTTTTATTTCTCTACACCTGAAATTGAACCGCTTTACCAAATTTCATAATCCTACACCAAACGGAAGTGCTCTCAATATATTAAATATTAATACTGTGAAAAAGGGAAGTTCCCACGCCGACTGAATATTAAATCTCAAATTTTTAATTTTCCTTTGCTTGCATGTCAAGTCCTATCGCTCTACCAAATTTCATCGTTCTACGACAACCAGAACTGCTCCATATAATTGATATCAATTTTGCAAAAATGGGCGGATGCCACGCCTCTGAGTTTAGAATATCAAATTTTAAAATTTTTCCTTTGTCTGCACTTTAAGCCCTGCCGCTGTACTAAATTTCATCATTCCACGACAATCAGAAGTGCTCCAAAATTTATATCAATTCTATGAAAATGGGAGGAAACCACGCCCCCTGAATGAAAAATCTCAAATTTTAAAATGTTTCCTTTACCTGCACTTTAAGCCCTACCTCTGTATTAAATTTCATCGTTCTACGACAATCAGAAGTGCTCAAAATAATTTGTATCAATTCTATGCAAATGGGCGGGTACCCCTGAATGGGAAATCTTAAATTTTCGATTTTTTCCTTTGTATACACCACAGGGCCTACCGTTGTGCGAAATTACAAGATTCTACGATGTCGGGAAGTGCTCCATAATTTTGATGATCTGTCAGTCAGTCATTCAGTTACGGTTTTTGCGATTTTTGCAGTCTCATGTCTCGGGAACCTCTTATGCTAAAGAATTGAAATTTGGTGAGTTATCTAAACCTGGTGAGCTTAGCAAATGCTGCGAGTTTGAAGTTTCTGACATTATTGGTACTGAAGTTAGAGGGGGGTCGAAAATCACCTGAGTTTGATCCTGTAAAAAGGATGTAGTACCAGAACTTGGCTGGGCACTACCGTGCCCTTTGATAGAAGAGAAAGACACTGGTTAAAGAATCTGGCATATGGTGTTCCGGAAAATAAAGGAATATGCAATGCATCTCAATTTTAAATACATTTTTATTAAATAAATGAGAATAAATAAGTTATAACATAAAAATTACATGTGCTTAACGCTGATCAATTTCAATTTTGTCTACGAAAAAAATAAGCTGTATCAATTTATTATTAATAATTTTGGTTTTTTGATTTTACCTTCTGAATTATCATTTAAATTTTCCAAAATATTTATGTAAGGTGTAGCAGAAAATTTCAGGCGAACTCCGGACTTGGAGTGGCCCCCTAAGGTGCCAGTTATAGCTATCATTGAAAACCATCATTGAAAAAGTTATCTGTTGATTTTGAGACCCTTCGAAAGTTTGATCATTGAATATTTGAATGCAGAAATATAGCTTACGACTTCAAAGTTATTTCTCCTACAAAAAAAATTCATTTTGACAAATATCTTCCCCATAACGTAACTTTTAATTTTTCAATGATGAACTACCTTACCAATGATCATTGAAAAAATTAAAAGTTACGTTATGGGTCAAAATGAATTTTTTCTGAAGGAGAAATAATTTTGAAGTCGTAAGCTATAGTTCTGCATCAAAATATTCAAAAGGTTCAAAAACTTTCAAAAGGTCTCAAAATCAACAGTTAACTTTTTCAATGATGGTTTTCAATGATAGCTATAACTGGCACCTAAAACAAAATTAAATTTTGCACAACTTTTCTCATAAAATCATTGTATATAAAAGCTATAGTACTATTAATGAGTCGATTTTCAGGACAACTGTCTACGCCTATAGGTGGTGTATTATCGCTCGAGAGATTTAATTGATGTCGGCTTTTTGTGTGCACAAACCAATTTCTTAAAGGATATTTATTTATTATATTATTCCTTTTTGTTATTGAGTAACCATCATTGTATATAAAAACTATAGTACTATCATGAAGAAGATCGATAGAGAGATTCGAGGTGAGCACTACCAGTACTACGAAATTGTAGAGATTGGAGAGTACAGGACAGGGAGAAACTGAGGGAATTGACGATTAGAATGACGTTCAAGGCAACAATAAATGAACGAGAACAACGCATACATAATTAAAGCTAGTGCAAGGGAGTAAACACTAAACTCTTTTTTGTTATTTTCTTCCACCAATTTTGTTTACGTAGGGGAAGACTGAAGCATTTTTTTGCTAAATTTAAGGAGGAAGTAGGATAATAAATATAATTTTAAAAGGAAATAATGTTTATATTTTTTCTTTCGTTGTGTGTGAGATATGCTGTAGCAAGTTGAGAAATGTTGCCACTTTAAGTTGTACATGAATTTCTTATATCAAGTAGGGATAGGAAGAAATTGTTTTAATTTTGTAGGTTGATATTTGCGTTCATATTTAAGGAGATATGACAAATATATGATATTAGATGGTGAACGCCATTTAGTAGGTAGGTACTTATTATTTTATATTATCTATTATAAATTTATACTATATAAAAGAAAGAATTTTAATCGTATTAAATATGACCATTTTTACAAATCACGCTACAGCCTAAACTACAAGTCATACAAATTCAAACTAAAATTAATACGATTGCAAATTTTATGTAGGTGAGTGATAAGATCGAATTTTTTGAAATTCGCGTATTTAATAGGATAAACGAGGGTAAATGTAGGGCAAAGTCCGATTTCTAACTTCTAAACGCGACGTCGTTTTAACATACTTTTAAAGATAATACAAAAATAAATTATCCATGTTTAAGGAATTTTTGATAGGATTTTTTTTTTTCATACCCAAAATAATTTTTGAAAAAAGGTAATTTTTTTTGAACAGTTTTTGAAAGTATTTGATTTTTATCTTTTTAATGGGTTGTTGGAAAAATCTCAAATTTTACTTTATTGTAGAATAATTTGATAGTAATTAAATGGTAAACATTTTATCATTCTTACTTATCATTTGACAGATTTATTCAAGAAGGAGTAAAAATTTTTTTTTTTTGGTTTTTTATTAATATCTTTTTAATTAACTGTCATACAGGCTCGCAATGTACCAATGAAATATAGCTATATGTTCTAGGAATTTGTATAAGTAAAAACTATATTCCAATTGTACCGTTGAGCTGAGAAATTAACAATATAATATTGTTTACACATATAACTTAATAACATGTGAGTGTGTGCATGGATTGATTTAGTTTTTTCTTATATTTAATCTCAATGGAATACCTCCTATATTAGCGCCACAATTGATTTTTTAAAATTCATAAAAAATCGAATAAAATCCATAGAAATGCTCCGCTTTGTTCATTCTCAAAATTCGTCAACCACTACAAAGACCCGTTATCTCAAATTTTTTTTATTCGATTATTTTTAATATGAAAAATCATAACTTCATTTCTAATTGGCCGATATTTAAAGTTAATATCTCAAAATTTAGCTATGCGATGTGGCTAAATTTGTGTATAAAAATTATTGAGGGGGGTGAAAAATTTCATAATAAAAGGGTGTGTAAGTGACCCGTCAAATTATATTACATATATTAAACTCAAAACTTGATGAAACTTTTTCGAAATTCAAAAAACTAATGATGCAGAATTATTATTTCTTAAAAAAATTAACGATTTCTCACAATCATTTTAAAATGTCCAAGAATGAATTTTTAAAGTATTATAAATAATTTCTATAAAGTTTTCAAAAATGAAACAAGCTATGTTTAAAAATTCACGGGGAATTTTCACGTGGAAATTATAACATTTCCAGAAGTGAAGTTCTAACTTTATGAGATTATTTTTTAAAATATCCTAGATTATAATATTTTTAAAAATTTTATAGTTCACCATGTGAAAATTCGTGCGAAAAAAGTTTCAAAAATGAAATTTGAATTTAATAAGTAATTTTTAAAAATTCTCTAAATAACAATTTACAAACAAAATTTGATTTAAATTAAATTTAATCTGCATATTTTCCAACTACCTACTAAAAATTCCACACACTACTTTTCGCGGGAATAAAAAAAACAAGATTTGGAAATTTTTTTGTTGAGTAAGTAGTGTCTAAATTTTCACGGGAATTTTGAAAAAAGAATACTTAATTTGATTTTCTCACGTGAATTTTTTAAAAATTACTTAATAAAGTTCAAATTTCATTTCAAACACCTTACAAAATGCGAATTTATTGAAATTACTTCATACAATTTTCATAACCGAAATTTGAACATTGCCTAATAGTTATTGTTAAAATATTCACAATTGAATTTTTGATGTGAATTTTTCAATATTATTTCATAAAGTTGAGATTTGGTTTTTGAAAATTTGAATAAGCATTCTTAAACTAGGTGAGCTAAATTGAATTTTTTTACGTGAATTAAAAAAATACTTCGTAAAGTAAAATTTCTTTAGTTTGAATGCGAATTTATTAAAATTACTTAATGCAATTTTCATAAACGAAATTTGAATTTTTTTAAGTAAAAACTTAACAAAGTTAAAAAATAAACAACGTTAAGAAGTAAAATTAAAATTTACTAAAAAATTAACAAAGTGCTTATCTTAAATAGACAAAAGATATTTATTTTTTAAAATTTACTAAAATTTCTCTTTTAAAAACATATAGATAAAATATTTTTTTTTTAATTTTTTCAATTGGTTTTATCTTATTTTCTCTTAAAGATAAAAAGATATTTATTTTTTAAATTTCGCCAAAATGTCTCTACCCTTAAAAATACTTTTTTTTAAAGGTAAAATAGATTTTTTTAATTTGTTTTCAATCTTAAGTATTTTTTAAAAGTAAAAAGATTTATTTTTTTACAATTAAATACTTTTTTTTTAATTGTTTCCATATTTATTTATTAATTTATTTTTTAAATTTCTCTACTCTTAAAAATATTTTTTTTAGGTAAAATAGTTTTTTTTTAATTTTTATCTCAAGTAGGTATTTTTTAAAGGTAAACAAATATTTATTTTTTTAAATTTTCCCAAAATTTTTATTTAAATTGTTTTTTTTTTTTTTTAATATTTTCGAGTTTTGTTTATCTTAAAAAGTTTTTTTTAAGGTAAAAGGTTATTCTTTTTTAAATTTTATCAAAATTTCTTTACATTTAAAGTAAGCAAACTTTTGATAAATTTACCTGTACAAAAATTACTTTTAAAGTGTTTTTTTTTTTCTAGATTTTTTTTCCAAAAAAATAAACTTCAAAAAAATGTTTCTTGATTTTTTTTTTTTTTCGAAAAAAATGTTTGTTCTTAAAAGCCTCATAAAGAAATATAGCATCGTTGTAAGACTATGTTTGCCTAGGAATTATGAAAATTAGCAACGGTATAGTCTTGATAATATGATTTTCAGCTGAAATTGAAAATTTTCAACAAATTCGAAGCAAATCAAATCATAATTAACCTATCTATAGACATATGTATGTATATTGTGTACTATCATAGACTTTGATAGAAAACAACAAAAAAATCTGTTTGCTAATTCAAATTCAAACAAAAAACGATACTGTTGTACAATGCACCATGACAACGAGAATATTTTTTTCATTTTGTGCGAATAATCCCCTTCGTTGCCATGACGAAAAACTATCTCACTCACACCAGGTAATTGTTGTCAGCAACTGTCAGAATCAACAAAATATACTCCTCTCCTTCTTACTACCAGCTTTTATTCCTCTTCCTATCCTCATTCACATCTCTCCAAACCAACGTGGCACGATGTTTGCGCCCTCACCAGAACACTCCCAGTAACAGAAAAATCGATTCCATTATAGTACTATAGTTTTTATATACAAAGGTAACCATGACAATTTTCATTATTTCGTGTTGATTTGAAAAATGTTTGTAGGTATGTATTTTTCTTTAGTGGTATGGGGTGTATTTTTATTTTTGTTGACATATATCTATACATGATTTTCAAGCTACGCTGAAGATGTTTTTTTACATATTAAAATATAGAGAAAACTGTTCAAGCATAAGTTTGTTTATTTTATGTGTAAAAACGGAAAAAGACTATATTAGTTGTTAGTCTAGAGATGGTTTGTCGATTATGATTATTCTTATCAAAAATAGGAGTTCAGTTTTGTTTTCTTTTTTGCATATTTTCTGAAAAAGATATTTTTGCTTTCAGATATGTAGGTATTTAAGTATCGATACTAATGCAGTATAATAAGTTCTGTAACGGTTTATTACTGCAATTCATACAGGAGCACAATGTTTGAACGTGTAGATTTTTATATTCGTCTAAAATATTGTTAAGACATGAAATTTTATGAACAAAGTAACTTGGTTGGGGCTGAACAGTTTACATTTTATGTTAATTTTTTCTAAGTCCTAAGGTTGGGGCTAAAGCCTGAAGCGAATTGGACAACAAATCAAGTTGGGGCTATGAATAATGGACATGTTTCATCCAGTGGCGGATCCATGGGGGTGGCTATAGGGGCTAAAGCCCCCCCCCACAGCCGATTACTAAAATTATTTGAAATAAGGAAAGCAAAGTTTTACAACGTGTGTAGTTTTATTTTCGTCTAAAATATTGTTAAGGTGTGAAATTTGATGGACAAAATAACTTGGTTGGGGCTGAACAATTTACATGTTGTAATTTTTTCCTAAGCCTTAAGCCCTAAGCCAAAGCCTGAATCGAATTCGACAAAAAGCAAGTGGGGGCTATTACTAATGGACATGTTTCATGCAATGACAGCTTGTGATTAATATGGTCTGAGAATATTGGACAAAAAACGTATTCAGGGGTAAGCAAATAACTCCTTAAAAACTAACCTTGTTCCAGAGGGCTTAAGTCTAGGGACTGTCAGTCCGAAGTTGGGACTAAAGCTTGAAGATATAATTTAAAAAAAAACGTGGTCGGGGTTTAACACTAACATGTCAAATTTAACAACTTTTTACACTTAAAACTTAGCTAAGTTGACGAAAGAAACGCAATTGAGGCTAAAACAATTGGGTGTAGAGCTTAGTGTTAATGTTTAATACAACAGAAATTTCTTCTTACGGCTTTAGCTGGAGTTAGATAATTTTGGGACTTAGTTTTCAAAATGTCAAAGGTCCAAGGCAATTGTACATACAAAATATTTTTGGACTAAGCAATTCTGTAGTCAAGAAGCCTATTTCAAAAAGCGTGAGAAACTCTGTGAACTCAGAAAAATTTTGCAGGTGGACAATGGACATGAATATTTACCATCCCTATAGACTCTAGAGTGACGTGCAAATTTACCGACACATTTATTGAGCAGGAATAAAAACTATAGGTTTGCAGCGTACACACTTGCAGAATTGGGCCGTGAAGGTTATTTTTTTGAGCAGCTGTTTCTTACGCCTGAATAAAAGACTTAAAGTTTTAATATTAATTTTTCGATCCCCAAAATATTATTTTCTGTGCTTTCCATTGGCAGTTTGAACAAAACAAGTAGGTACTCTACTCGTTGTTTGGCTATAGTACAGGAAAATGAGATCTCAGAGGAGTGATGGCACTGTCAGAGCACTATGAGCTTTCGCCAGTAAGACCATACTTAAATATAATTTTTCTGAACTACCCAATTACAAACAGTTTTGCAATTTAATCAAAAATGTGAAGTTCAAAGCAACCTTCAGCTAATTTAAACAAACACTTACAAAATGTAGGTAGCTACCTACTACCTAATCAATTATTACTAAGCAACAATAAATAAACGAATTTGTCTAAAAATGTAAGTTATAAAATTATTTATACTGCCATGTTTTACTGAGCCTTTATATTGGCTTCTAGCTCTGCTTAAAAATAATTCCCATGTTAACACATATCAATTCCAAAAACTTGTTATTCTTCTTTATATTGAAGATATTTTAAGGCGCGGATATTTATAGGAGCGGATATAAGGCACAAAAACACGGCTATTATTAAAGAAGGAAAGTGATAATGTCAAAATTCGTTTTCTGTTATATAACTTCATATGTACAAACTAGATCTCCAAACTCCAAGCCCCCCCCACAGCCAAATCCTAGATCCGCTACTGGTTTCATCCAACGACAATTTCCCCTTAAGACAAAACTCAGAAAATTTGGGTTGAAAAAACAGCTTGTGACTATTAAGGTCTGAGAATATTGGACAAAAACGACGCCAGGGTTAAACAAATAACTCCCTAAAAACTAACATTCTTATTCTAGAGAGTCTTGGGTGCTTAAGTCTGGGGACTGGCAAAGTCCGAAGTTGGGACTAAAGCTTGAAAAAATAATTTAAAAAAAACATGGTTGGTGCTTCACATTAACATATCAAATTCAACAACAATTTACACCAAAAACTAAGCTAATTTAAAGAAAGAAACGCAGTTGAGGCTAAAACAATAAAAAGGGGTGTCAAGCTAAATTTGTTTAATACAACAGGAATTGTTTCTTACGGCTTTGGATAGTTAGTTAGCTTAGTTTTCAAAATTTCAAAAGTCCAAGACAATTATTGTACATACAAAACATTTTTTGGACTAAGCAGTTACATACAAATTCTCTAGTCAATGAGCCAAATTCCAAAAGCGTGAGTTTTCTCTGTGGACTCAGAAAATCATGCAGGTGCATGTGCTCAGGAATATTTGCAATCCCTATATAGACTCTAGAGTGACGTGCAAATTTATGGACACAATTTTTTTAATAGCAATGGAAAGGGTATATGCAGCGTACCCGAAAATTCATTCACGCTTGCAGAAGTGGGCCGCAGGTTATTTTTTTGAGCAGCTTTCTCTTATGTCCGACTAAAAGTCTTGATGTTTTTATATTTTATTTTTCCAGCGGCTTTTCTGGGCTTTACAGTGACAGCTTGAAAAAAACAGGTAGGTACTCTACTCGTTGATTTGGCTAATCCAGCAAAATAAGATCTCAGAGAACTGATGATACTGTCAAAGCACATATATGAGCTTTTGCAACAAGACCACTAAAATATCATTTTCATTTTTCTGATTAGCCAACTATAAACAGTTTTCAAATCTTGTCAAAAATATGAAGTTTAAAACATACCCACAGCAATTTTAAAAATATACATAGATAAGATAGATACTTAATACATTTTTAAACAACATAAATTAACGAATTTGTTCGTGTGGTTTAGGGCTATATTGCTTAACATTTAACTAAGAGAATAAGTTTTGATTATAAGTAGTCTAATACTGTACGTATAGTCTATTACTGTATGTACATAGTCTATTACTGTACGTAGTCTATTACTGTACTATACCATCTTTTGGTGCGCCTTTTATTGGCTTTCATCTCCGCTTAAAATTAACTCCCGTGTTAAACACTACCTCAAATATTAAAAATTGTTATTTATATAGGATTTTTTTATGTGACCAATTATTTTCAATTATATTTTTAAGTTATTTTTTTGTAGGCTTTTTTGGTCAATTTTTTCTTTAATGCAAATAAAACAAGTCTATTTCGTCTTTTCCCGACGTTTCGTCGTTATTCACGACTTCTTCAGGGGTGTTTTGTAGATTTATTTTAAACTTTGTTGATTTTACATAGTTTAATTTAATTTTCTGTTTTTTAAATTTTTATATAATGAACTCTGTAAATTAATTAATTTGAAACAGAACAAAATAAATTAACATTAAGTGGACTTATAACTTTAAAGAACAAAAACATTGTTTGTCCTTTAAAGTTATAAGTCCACTTAATGTTAATTTATTTTGTTCTGTTTCAAATTAATTTATTTACAGAGTTCATTATATAAAAATTTAAAAAACAGAAAATTAAATTAAACTATGTAAAATCAACAAAGTTTAAAATAAATCTACAAAACGCCCCTGAAGAAGTCGTGAATAACGACGAAACGTCGGGAAAAGATGAAATAGACTTGTTTTATTTGCATTAAAGAAAAAATTGACCAAAAAAGCCTACAAAAAAAAACTTAAAAAAATTGTTATTGTACTTTATACTCAAAACATTTTAAAGCGCGACATCAGGAGCGGATATAAAGGTACAAAAAAAATGCTATTATTAAAGGAAAAGTGGGAATGTCAAAATTCCTTTTCTGTTATATAACTATATATGTTCAATTGTACATGTACTTGTACAATACATCTACATACAGGGTTCCCCGTAAAGAAATAATAGGTAGACTTTATGGCCGTCCTGAAAACTGAAAAAAAAGCTCTATCACAACCACAACAAAAGATAAATGCATTTTTATGTTCAGTGCATTATTTTTGGCCTTACTTTACATTTTTGAATACCACGACTACAAGTGAATGAATTCCACCGTTTTTGTTTCGTAGCAATATTTAACATTATTTGTGCCAGAACATTAGTAGAAGAAAATTATAATAACTGTTGGACTGAAAGAAAATAATTTTTGAAAAAGTTAAATCATCTCCGGTATAAAAAATGCATGAATACCTAAGTAGCCAACTTTTTCAAAAATATGCGCGTAAAATGCGAATTTCAAATTGGTATAGCTTGTTATTGTAAATAGAGTCAATAGCAAGTTATTGGTAAAAACCTGCAATACTAGAGGCAATTTAACAAAAACAAAAGTTTTAAAAATTGGCACAGTAAAAGTGAAAATAATGTAATGCGCTGAACATGGTAGATTTTCGATTGATTGCCTGTTTTTATGATATTGTCCTTATGATAAATCCAAGCTTTTAACTTCTAGGGCCGAGTGCAACATTACTAAAAATGTCAACAAAGTGCAAAAACGGGTTGAATTTTTAAGGTTGTTTTGAGTTATACCTCTCCAATTGGGCTTTAACAAAACCATTAAATATTTTGTTGGTTGCAATTAGTTCATTTGTTATTAGATATTTCCTAAAAAATACAAAAATATAAAAAATATATGTTTAATATAAAAAAATGCCCCTCAGTTTACCCTTGAGCCCAACTTCGTACGTACTGTTAAGTACAGAGATTCTTTCTTTAGTCGCACTACACGAATGTGGAATGCTCTACCCAGGCCAATTTTACCCTCCCATTGTGATTTACAGGCATTCAAAACCAATGTGCATCGGTATCTCCTTTTAAATCCCCTCCAACCTACCTAATCGCTCGTGCTGTGTATTAACATTTTAAGGGTAATCACAACCCTTTTAGTACCCGCTAAATATAACAAAAAAATAATAATTTCAGCCAATTTTCAATTGTCCTTGGCCACTAAGTTAAAAAAAAAAAACTAATCAACATTTTTATTTAATATCAAAGCACTTGATAAGTGCTTTCGACCACTCTAGTGCAGAATGGCGGATGCTCCCCCGAATAAATGATTGTAAAGGTTTTGTTAGGATATTTAGTAATTCAGCTGCCTGCTCCAGATTCCACATCCACTTTAAGAAGCTGCTTGGTTTGCTGTATTCAATGAAACGCCTAGCAAACAAATTAATGTTTGCGGCTACATAACTACATATATACAACAATCTTTCTCTTTATACGGTTACGTAATCAATAATACATATTTGAAGACCTTAAATTTAAAGATATTTAAAGTTATTGTATAGTTTTTGTTTTATTTTATTTAAAATTTTATTTTATTAAAATTTACTATAAAAAGTTATAATTGTTAATTACTCCTTCAGTCTCAGCGATTGAAAACTTTTTACAACGACAAGCCTCCCCTCACCCCTAGGTCCAGAAAAAAAATAATTTGTTAAATATAGCCTCATACTCCGCATTTTAAGACCTTAACCTCAAAGATCAGATGAGCCAAACATTTTTTTTTTTAATCAGTTTAATTAAAAAAGAAAAAATTTAAGAAAAGATACACTCTGTTGTTCTATGAGAAGTGTCGAGTGCATCTTTGTATATACATATAATACCTAAAACATTAACTCAAGTTAGCGGTATACTAACATTACCATATCTTAGCAATTCAGCTTTCTTTTTCTAAAAATCTATACAACATACCTAGGTAGCCCCTGTTTTGAATTTTAATTCGAATTGAAGGAAATTGATTTTATCCACAAATAATTCAAAATAAATTCTGAATCTCTGCAATACACAAACATTCAAATTCTGAATTTAATTCAATACCAACACAACATCGTTTCCATAGAAACTTATAAAAATAAACAAACAAAAAACAATTTCCTTTCGAATACACTATCCTAGTCTACGCATATAGGTGGTGTATTATCGCTAGAGAGATTTAATGAGATTTTCAATGTATTTTTCCTATAGAGCAAATGCCCTCCCAGGCCAGTGGCACCGCCACCGTCGTTTTGGTTTTTTGATAGTACTATAGATTTATATACAATGATAAAATGTCAAATGATACCAATGATCATTGAAAAAATTAAAAGTTACGTTAGGGCCTTGTATATAAAAACTATAGTACTATCATGAAGAAGATCTATAGAGAGATTCGAGGTGAGCACTACCAGTACTACGAAATTGTAGAGATTGGAGAGTACAGGACAGGGAGAAACTGAGGGAATTGACGATTAGAATGACGTTCAAGGCAACAATAAATGAACGAGAACGACGTATACAAAATTAAAGCTAGTTTAAGGGAGTCAACACTCAACTTTTTTTTGTTATTTTCTTCCACCAATTTTGTTTACGAAGGGGAACTTTGAAGCTTTTTTTGCTCTATTTAACGGGGAAGTAGGATAATAAATATAATTTTAAAAGGAATTAGCGGTTGTATTTTTTCATTCGCTGTGTGCGAGATATGCTGTAGCAAAGTCAAGTAAGTATTACTGTATGCCCAAATAAAAGGATACAACCAATATTGCCACTAAAGAATATAAGTTAGTTATATAAGAATTTTGTATATGAACTAGGGATAGGAAGAAATTATTTAAATTTTGTAGTTTGATATTTGCATTCATATTTAAGTAGATATGATATATATATGAAATAAGATAATAAATATAATTTTAAAAGAAAATAATGATTTTATTTTTTCTTTCGTTGTGTGTGAGATATGCTGTAGCAAGTTGAGTAATTTTGCCACTTTAAGTTGTACAAGAATTTCTTATATCAAGTAGGGATAGGAAGAAATTGTTTTAATTTTGTAGGTTGATATTTGCGTGCATATTTAAGGAGATATGACAAATATATGATATTACATAGATGGTGAACGCCATTTAGTAGGTAGGTACTTATTATTTTATATTATCTATTATAAATATACATATATAAATGGTAAACAAAATAAAATTTAATAATTTATACAATTTCGGTACGAAACCTTTTTAACTAAAGTTTTTCATATACATCCAAGTGAAGTGAAAAAATTATATGCATTTATTTGGGTGACGAGGAAAAAGCAAATTTCTTTCGAAAGAAATCCGAATTTAAAAATGATTTTAATATTTTCTCAAGCGAAATTTTAAATTTTGTGTGTAATTTCTTTAAAAAAATTAACGATTTTTCATAATCATTTTAAAATGTCCAAGAATGAATTTTTAAAGTATTATAAATAATTTCTATAAAGTTTTCAAAAACTAAACAAGCTATGTTTAAAAATTCACGGGGAATTTTCACGTTTTTTTAAAATTTCCTAGATTATAACGTTTTTAAAAAATTTATAGTTCACCATGTGAAAATTCGTGCGAAAAAAGTTTTAAAAATGAAATTTGAATTTAATAAGTAATTATTAAAAATTCTCTAAATAACAATTTACAACCAAAATTTGATTTAAATTAATTTTAATCTGCATATTTTCCAACTACCTACTAAAAATTCCACACACTACTTTTCGCGGGAATTAAAAAAACAAGATTTGGAAATTTTTTTGTTGAGTAAGTAGTGTCTAAATATTCACGAGAATTTTGAAAATAGAATACTTAATTTGATTTTCTCACGTGAATTTTTTAAAAATTACTTAATAAAGTTCAAATTTCATTTCAAACACCTTACAAAATGCGAATTTATTGAAATTACTTCACACAATTTTCATAATCGAAATTTGAACATTGCCTAATAGTTATTGTTAAAATATTCACAATTGAATTTTTCACGTGAATTTTTCAATATTATTTCATAAAGTTGAAATTTGGTTTTTGAAAATTTGAATATGCATTTTTAAACTAGGTGAGCTAAATTGAATTTTTTTACGTGAACTAAAACAAATACTTCGTAAAGTAAAATTTCCTTAGCTTGAATGCGAATTTATTTAAAATACTTAATGCAATTTTCATAAACGAAATTTGAATTTTGTTAAGTAAAAATTTAACAAAGTTAAAAAATTAACAACGTTAAGTAAAATTAAAAAAATTAACAAAGTGCTTATCTTAAATAGACAAAAGATATTTATTTTTTAAATTTTTCTAAAATTTCTCCTTTAAAAACATTTTTTTAATTTTTTCAATTGGTTTTATCTTATTTTCTTTTAAAGATAAAACGATATTTATTTTTTTAAATTATCCCAAAATTTTATTTAAATTGTTTTTTTTTTTTTGAATATTTTCGAATTTTGTTTACCTTAAAAAGTTTTTCTTAAGGTAAAAAGTTATTCTTTTTTAAATTTTATCGAAATTTCTTTACTTTTAAAAGTATATTTCTTAAAGTTAAACCTATTTTTTCTTAAATTTATCAAGAGTTTTTTAAATGTAAAATACTTTTTTTTTAACTTTATCAAAATTTGTTTTCCTGTAAAAGTATTTTTTTGAAAGGTAGCTAAAACAAATTCTTTGTTTTTATCAATTTTTTTACATTTAAAGTAATCCAATTTTGATAAATTTACCTGTACAAAAATTACTTTTAAAGTGTTTTTTCTAGTTTTTTTATTTCAAAAAAATAAACCTCAAAAAAATGTTTCTGGATTTTTTTTTCGAAAAAAATGTTTGTTCTTGAATGCCTCATAAAGAAATATAGCATCGTTGTAAGACTAGGTTTGCCTAAGAATTGTGAAAATTAGCAACGGTGTAGTCTTGATAATATGATTTTCAGCTGAAATTGAAAATTTTCAACAAATTCGAAGCAAATCAAATCATAATTAACCTATCTATAGACATATGTATGTATATTGTGTACTATCATAGACTTTGATAGAAAACAACAAAAAAATCTGTTTGCTAATTCAAATTCAAACAAAAAACGATACTGTTGTACAATGCACCATGACAACGAGAACATTTTTTTCATTTTGTGCGAATAATCCCCTTCGTTGCCATGACGGAAAAACTATCTCACTTACACCAGGTAATTGTTGTCAGCAACTGTCAGAATCAACAAAATATACTCCTCTCGTTCTTACTACCAGCTTTTATTCCTCTTCCTATCCTCATTCACATCTCTCCAAACCAACGTGGCACGATGTTTGCGCCCTCACGAGAACACTCCCAGTAACAGAAAAATCGATTCCATAATAGTACTATAGTTTTTATATACAAAGCCTATACAAAAATTACTTTTAAGGTGTTTTTTTTTCTAGTTTTTTTTTTTTCCAAAAATATAAACCTCAAAAAAATGTTTCTTGATTTTTTTTTTCGAAAAAAATGTTTGTTCTTGAAAGCCTCATAAAGAAATATAGCATCGTTGTAAGACTATGTTTGCCTAGGAATTGTGAAAATTAGCAACGGTGTAGTCTTGATAATATGATTTTCAGCTGAAATTGAAAATTTTCAACAAATTCGAAGCAAATCAAATCATAATTAACCTATCTATAGACATATGTATGTATATTGTGTACTATCATAGACTTTGATAGAAAACAACAAAAAAATCTGTTTGCTAATTCAAATTCAAACAAAAAACGATACTGTTGTACAATGCACCATGACAACGAGAATATTTTTTTCATTTTGTGCGAATAATCCCCTTCGTTGCCATGACGAAAAACTATCTCACTCACACCAGGTAATTGTTGTCAGCAACTGTCAGAATCAACAAAATATACTCCTCTCCTTCTTACTACCAGCTTTTATTCCTCTTCCTATCCTCATTCACATCTCTCCAAACCAACGTGGCACGATGTTTGCGCCCTCACCAGAACACTCCCAGTAACAGAAAAATCGATTCCATTATAGTACTATAGTTTTTATATACAAAGGTAACCATGACAATTTTCATTATTTCGTGTTGATTTGAAAATGTTTGTAGGTATGTATTTTTCTTTAGTGGTATGGGGTGTATTTTTATTTTTGTTGACATATATCTATACATGATTTTCAAGCTACGCTGAAGATGTTTTTTACATATTAAAATATAGAGAAAACTGTTCAAGGATAAGTTTGTTTATTTTATGTGTAAAAACGGAAAAAGACTATATTAGTTGTTAGTCTAGAGATGGTTTGTCGATTATGATTATTCTTATCAAAAATAGGAGTTCAGTTTTGTTTTCTTTTTTGCATATTTTCTGAAAAAGATATTTTTGCTTTCAGATATGTAGGTATTTAAGTATCGATACTAATGCAGTATAATAAGTTCTGTAACGGTTTATTACTGCAATTCATACAGGAGCACAATGTTTGAACGTGTAGATTTTTATATTCGTCTAAAATATTGTTAAGACATGAAATTTTATGAACAAAGTAACTTGGTTGGGGCTGAACAGTTTACATTTTATGTTAATTTTTTCTAAGCCCTAAGGTTGGGGCTAAAGCCTGAAGCGAATTGGACAACAAATCAAGTTGGGGCTATGAATAATGGACATGTTTCATGCAACGACAATTTCCCCTTAAGACAAAACTCAGAAAATTTGGGTTGAAAAAACAGCTTGTGACTATTAAGGTCTGAGAATATTGGACAAAAACGACGCCAGGGTTAAACAAATAACTCCCTAAAAACTAACATTCTTATTCTAGAGAGTCTTGGGTGCTTAAGTCTGGGGACTGGCAAAGTCCGAAGTTGGGACTAAAGCTTGAAAAAATAATTTAAAAAAAACATGGTTGGTGCTTCAAATTAACATATCAAATTCAACAACAATTTACACCAAAAACTAAGCTAATTTAACGAAAGAAACGCAGTTGAGGCTAAAACAATAAAAAGGGGTGTCAAGCTAAATTTGTTTAATACAACAGGAATTGTTTCTTACGGCTTTGGATAGTTAGTTAGCTTAGTTTTCAAAATTTCAAAAGTCCAAGACAATTATTGTACATACAAAACATTTTTTGGACTAAGCAGTTACATACAAATTCTCTAGTCAATGAGCCAAATTCCAAAAGCGTGAGTTTTCTCTGTGGACTCAGAAAATCATGCAGGTGCATGTGCTCAGGAATATTTGCAATCCCTATATAGACTCTAGAGTGACGTGCAAATTTATGGACACAATTTTTTTAATAGCAATGGAAAGGCTATATGCAGCGTACCCGAAAATTCATTCACGCTTGCAGAAGTGGGCCGCAGGTTATTTTTTTGAGCAGCTTTCTCTTATGTCCGACTAAAAGTCTTGATGTTTTTATATTTTATTTTTCCAGCGGCTTTTCTGGGCTTTACAGTGACAGCTTGAAAAAATCAGGTAGGTACTCTACTCGTTGATTTGGCTAATCCAGCAAAATAATATCTCAGAGAACTGATGATACTGTCAAAGCACATATATGAGCTTTTGCAACAAGACCACTAAAATATCATTTTCATTTTTCTGATTAGCCAACTATAAACAGTTTTCAAATCTTGTCAAAAATATGAAGTTTAAAACGTACCCACAGCAATTTTAAAAATATACCTAGATAAGATAGATACTTAATACATTTTTAAACAACATAAATTAACGAATTTGTTCGTGTGGTTTAGGGCTATATTGCTTAACATTTAACTAAGAGAATAAGTTTTGATTATAAGTAGTCTAATACTGTACGTATAGTCTATTACTGTATGTACATAGTCTATTACTGTACGTAGTCTATTACTGTACTATACCATCTTTTGGTGCGCCTTTTATTGGCTTTCATCTCCGCTTAAAATTAACTCCCGTGTTAAACACTACCTCAAATATTAAAAATTGTTATTTATATAGGATTTTTTTATGTGACCAATTATTTTCAATTATATTTTTAAGTTATTTTTTTGTAGGCTTTTTTGGTCAATTTTTTCTTTAATGCAAATAAAACAAGTCTATTTCGTCTTTTCCCGACGTTTCGTCGTTATTCACGACTTCTTCAGGGGTGTTTTGTAGATTTATTTTAAACTTTGTTGATTTTACATAGTTTAATTTAATTTTCTGTTTTTTAAATTTTTATATAATGAACTCTGTAAATTAATTAATTTGAAACAGAACAAAATAAATTAACATTAAGTGGACTTATAACTTTAAAGAACAAAAACATTGTTTGTCCAATACAATACAATACATACAGGGTTCCCCGTAAAGAAATAATAGGTAGACTTTATGGCCGTCCTGAAAACTGAAAAAAAAGCTCTATCACAACCACAACAAAAGATAAATGCATTTTTATGTTCAGTGCATTATTTTTGGCCTTACTTTACATTTTTGAATACCACGACTACAAGTGAATGAATTCCACCGTTTTTGTTTCGTAGCAATATTTAACATTATTTGTGCCAGAACATTAGTAGAAGAAAATTATAATAACTGTTGGACTGAAAGAAAAAGTTAAATCATCTCCGGTATAAAAAATGCATGAATACCTAAGTAGCCAACTTTTTCAAAAATATGCGCGTAAAATGCGAATTTCAAATTGGTATAGCTTGTTATTGTAAATAGAGTCAATAGCAAGTTATTGGTAAAAACCTGCAATACTAGAGGCAATTTAACAAAAACAAAAGTTTTAAAAATTGGCACAGTAAAAGTGAAAATAATGTAATGCGCTGAACATGGTAGATTTTCGATTGATTGCCTGTTTTTATGATATTGTCCTTATGATAAATCCAAGCTTTTAACTTCTAGGGCCGAGTGCAACATTACTAAAAATGTCAACAAAGTGCAAAAACGGGTTGAATTTTTAAGGTTGTTTTGAGTTATACCTCTCCAATTGGGCTTTAACAAAACCATTAAATATTTTGTTGGTTGCAATTAGTTCATTTGTTATTAGATATTTCCTAAAAAATACAAAAATATAAAAAATAAATGTTTAATATAAAAAAAATGCCCCTCAGTTTACCCTTGAGCCCAACTTCGTACGTACTGTTAAGTACAGAGATTCTTTCTTTAGTCGCACTACACGAATGTGGAATGCTCTACCCAGGCCAATTTTACCCTCCCATTGTGATTTACAGGCATTCAAAACCAATGTGCATCGGTATCTCCTTTTAAATCCCCTCCAACCTACCTAATCGCTCGTGCTGTGTATTAACATTTTAAGGGTAATCACAACCCTTTTAGTACCCGCTAAATATAACAAAAAAATAATAATTTCAGCCAATTTTCAATTGTCCTTGGCCACTAAGTTAAAAAAAAAAAACTAATCAACATTTTTATTTAATATCAAAGCACTTGATAAGTGCATTCGACCACTCTAGTGCAGAATGGCGGATGCTCCCCCGAATAAATGATTGTAAAGGTTTTGTTAGGATATTTAGTAATTCAGCTGCCTGCTCCAGATTCCACATCCACTTTAAGAAGCTGCTTGGTTTGCTGTATTCAATGAAACGCCTAGCAAACAAATTAATGTTTGCGGCTACATAACTACATATATACAACAATCTTTCTCTTTATACGGTTACGTAATCAATAATACATATTTGAAGACCTTAAATTTAAAGATATTTAAAGTTATTGTATAGTTTTTGTTTTATTTTATTTAAAATTTTATTTTATTAAAATTTACTATAAAAAGTTATAATTGTTAATTACTCCTTCAGTCTCAGCGATTGAAAACTTTTTACAACGACTAGCCTCCCCTCACCCCTAGGTCCAGAAAAAAAATAATTTGTTAAATATAGCCTCATACTCCGCATTTTAAGACCTTAACCTCAAAGATCAGATGAGCCAAACATTTTTTTTTTTAATCAGTTTAATTAAAAAAGAAAAAATTTAAGAAAAGATACACTCTGTTGTTCTATGAGAAGTGTCGAGTGCATCTTTGTATATACATATAATACCTAAAACATTAACTCAAGTTAGCGGTATACTAACATTACCATATCTTAGCAATTCAGCTTTCTTTTTCTAAAAATCTATACAACATACCTAGGTAGCCCCTGTTTTGAATTTTAATTCGAATTGAAGGAAATTGATTTTATCCACAAATAATTCAAAATAAATTCTGAATCTCTGCAATACACAAACATTCAAATTCTGAATTTAATTCAATACCAACACAACATCGTTTCCATAGAAACTTATAAAAATAAACAAACAAAAAACAATTTCCTTTCGAATACACTATCCTAGTCTACGCATATAGGTGGTGTATTATCGCTAGAGAGATTTAATGAGATTTTCAATGTATTTTTCCTATAGAGCAAATGCCCTCCCAGGCCAGTGGCACCGCCACCGTCGTTTTGGTTTTTTGATAGTACTATAGATTTATATACAATGATAAAATGTCAAATGATACCAATGATCATTGAAAAAATTAAAAGTTACGTTAGGGCCTTGTATATAAAAACTATAGTACTATCATGAAGAAGATCTATAGAGAGATTCGAGGTGAGCACTACCAGTACTACGAAATTGTAGAGATTGGAGAGTACAGGACAGGGAGAAACTGAGGGAATTGACGATTAGAATGACGTTCAAGGCAACAATAAATGAACGAGAACGACGTATACAAAATTAAAGCTCGTTTAAGGGAGTCAACACTCAACTTTTTTTTGTTATTTTCTTCCACCAATTTTGTTTACGAAGGGGAACTTTGAAGCTTTTTTTGCTCTATTTAACGGGGAAGTAGGATAATAAATATAATTTTAAAAGGAATTAGCGGTTGTATTTTTTCATTCGCTGTGTGCGAGATATGCTGTAGCAAAGTCAAGTAAGTATTACTGTATGCCCAAATAAAAGGATACAACCAATATTGCCACTAAAGAATATAAGTTAGTTATATAAGAATTTTGTATATGAACTAGGGATAGGAAGAAATTATTTAAATTTTGTAGTTTGATATTTGCATTCATATTTAAGTAGATATGATATATATATGAAATAAGATAATAAATATAATTTTAAAAGAAAATAATGATTTTATTTTTTCTTTCGTTGTGTGTGAGATATGCTGTAGCAAGTTGAGTAATGTTGCCACTTTAAGTTGTACAAGAATTTCTTATATCAAGTAGGGATAGGAAGAAATTGTTTTAATTTTGTAGGTTGATATTTGCGTGCATATTTAAGGAGATATGACAAATATATGATATTACATAGATGGTGAACGCCATTTAGTAGGTAGGTACTTATTATTTTATATTATCTATTATAAATATACATATATAAATGGTAAACAAAATAAAATTTAATAATTTATACAATTTCGGTACGAAACCTTTTTAACTAAAGTTTTTCATATACATCCAAGTGAAGTGAAAAAATTATATGCATTTATTTGGGTGACGAGGAAAAAGCAAATTTCTTTCGAAAGAAATCCGAATTTAAAAATGATTTTAATATTTTCTCAAGCGAAATTTTAAATTTTGTGTGTAATTTCTTTAAAAAAATTAACGATTTTTCATAATCATTTTAAAATGTCCAAGAATGAATTTTTAAAGTATTATAAATAATTTCTATAAAGTTTTCAAAAACTAAACAAGCTATGTTTAAAAATTCACAGGGAATTTTCACGTTTTTTTAAAATTTCCTAGATTATAACGTTTTTAAAAAATTTATAGTTCACCATGTGAAAATTCGTGCGAAAAAAGTTTTAAAAATGAAATTTGAATTTAATAAGTAATTATTAAAAATTCTCTAAATAACAATTTACAACCAAAATTTGATTTAAATTAATTTTAATCTGCATATTTTCCAACTACCTACTAAAAATTCCACACACTACTTTTCGCGGGAATTAAAAAAACAAGATTTGGAAATTTTTTTGTTGAGTAAGTAGTGTCTAAATATTCACGAGAATTTTGAAAATAGAATACTTAATTTGATTTTCTCACGTGAATTTTTTAAAAATTACTTAATAAAGTTCAAATTTCATTTCAAACACCTTACAAAATGCGAATTTATTGAAATTACTTCACACAATTTTCATAATCGAAATTTGAACATTGCCTAATAGTTATTGTTAAAATATTCACAATTGAATTTTTCACGTGAATTTTTCAATATTATTTCATAAAGTTGAAATTTGGTTTTTGAAAATTTGAATATGCATTTTTAAACTAGGTGAGCTAAATTGAATTTTTTTACGTGAACTAAAAAAAATACTTCGTAAAGTAAAATTTCCTTAGCTTGAATGCGAATTTATTTAAAATACTTAATGCAATTTTCATAAACGAAATTTGAATTTTGTTAAGTAAAAATTTAACAAAGTTAAAAAATTAACAACGTTAAGTAAAATTAAAAAAATTAACAAAGTGCTTATCTTAAATAGACAAAAGATATTTATTTTTTAAATTTTTCTAAAATTTCTCCTTTAAAAACATTTTTTTAATTTTTTCAATTGGTTTTATCTTATTTTCTTTTAAAGATAAAACGATATTTATTTTTTTAAATTATCCCAAAATTTTATTTAAATTGTTTTTTTTTTTTGAATATTTTCGAATTTTGTTTACCTTAAAAAGTTTTTCTTAAGGTAAAAAGTTATTCTTTTTTAAATTTTATCGAAATTTCTTTACTTTTAAAAGTATATTTCTTAAAGTTAAACCTATTTTTTCTTAAATTTATCAAGAGTTTTTTAAATGTAAAATACTTTTTTTTTAACTTTATCAAAATTTGTTTTCCTGTAAAAGTATTTTTTTGAAAGGTAGCTAAAACAAATTCTTTGTTTTTATCAATTTTTTTACATTTAAAGTAATCCAATTTTGATAAATTTACCTGTACAAAAATTACTTTTAAAGTGTTTTTTCTAGTTTTTTTATTTCAAAAAAATAAACCTCAAAAAAATGTTTCTGGATTTTTTTTTCGAAAAAAATGTTTGTTCTTGAATGCCTCATAAAGAAATATAGCATCGTTGTAAGACTAGGTTTGCCTAAGAATTGTGAAAATTAGCAACGGTGTAGTCTTGATAATATGATTTTCAGCTGAAATTGAAAATTTTCAACAAATTCGAAGCAAATCAAATCATAATTAACCTATCTATAGACATATGTATGTATATTGTGTACTATCATAGACTTTGATAGAAAACAACAAAAAAATCTGTTTGCTAATTCAAATTCAAACAAAAAACGATACTGTTGTACAATGCACCATGACAACGAGAACATTTTTTTCATTTTGTGCGAATAATCCCCTTCGTTGCCATGACGGAAAAACTATCTCACTTACACCAGGTAATTGTTGTCAGCAACTGTCAGAATCAACAAAATATACTCCTCTCGTTCTTACTACCAGCTTTTATTCCTCTTCCTATCCTCATTCACATCTCTCCAAACCAACGTGGCACGATGTTTGCGCCCTCACGAGAACACTCCCAGTAACAGAAAAATCGATTCCATAATAGTACTATAGTTTTTATATACAAAGCCTATACAAAAATTACTTTTAAGGTGTTTTTTTTTCTAGTTTTTTTTTTTTCCAAAAATATAAACCTCAAAAAAATGTTTCTTGATTTTATTTTTCGAAAAAAATGTTTGTTCTTGAAAGCCTCATAAAGAAATATAGCATCGTTGTAAGACTATGTTTGCCTAGGAATTGTGAAAATTAGCAACGGTGTAGTCTTGATAATATGATTTTCAGCTGAAATTGAAAATTTTCAACAAATTCGAAGCAAATCAAATCATAATTAACCTATCTATAGACATATGTATGTATATTGTGTACTATCATAGACTTTGATAGAAAACAACAAAAAAATCTGTTTGCTAATTCAAATTCAAACAAAAAACGATACTGTTGTACAATGCACCATGACAACGAGAATATTTTTTTCATTTTGTGCGAATAATCCCCTTCGTTGCCATGACGAAAAACTATCTCACTCACACCAGGTAATTGTTGTCAGCAACTGTCAGAATCAACAAAATATACTCCTCTCCTTCTTACTACCAGCTTTTATTCCTCTTCCTATCCTCATTCACATCTCTCCAAACCAACGTGGCACGATGTTTGCGCCCTCACCAGAACACTCCCAGTAACAGAAAAATCGATTCCATTATAGTACTATAGTTTTTATATACAAAGGTAACCATGACAATTTTCATTATTTCGTGTTGATTTGAAAATGTTTGTAGGTATGTATTTTTCTTTAGTGGTATGGGGTGTATTTTTATTTTTGTTGACATATATCTATACATGATTTTCAAGCTACGCTGAAGATGTTTTTTACATATTAAAATATAGAGAAAACTGTTCAAGGATAAGTTTGTTTATTTTATGTGTAAAAACGGAAAAAGACTATATTAGTTGTTAGTGTAGAGATGGTTTGTCGATTATGATTATTCTTATCAAAAATAGGAGTTCAGTTTTGTTTTCTTTTTTGCATATTTTCTGAAAAAGATATTTTTGCTTTCAGATATGTAGGTATTTAAGTATCGATACTAATGCAGTATAATAAGTTCTGTAACGGTTTATTACTGCAATTCATACAGGAGCACAATGTTTGAACGTGTAGATTTTTATATTCGTCTAAAATATTGTTAAGACATGAAATTTTATGAACAAAGTAACTTGGTTGGGGCTGAACAGTTTACATTTTATGTTAATTTTTTCTAAGCCCTAAGGTTGGGGCTAAAGCCTGAAGCGAATTGGACAACAAATCAAGTTGGGGCTATGAATAATGGACATGTTTCATGCAACGACAATTTCCCCTTAAGACAAAACTCAGAAAATTTGGGTTGAAAAAACAGCTTGTGACTATTAAGGTCTGAGAATATTGGACAAAAACGACGCCAGGGTTAAACAAATAACTCCCTAAAAACTAACATTCTTATTCTAGAGAGTCTTGGGTGCTTAAGTCTGGGGACTGGCAAAGTCCGAAGTTGGGACTAAAGCTTGAAAAAATAATTTAAAAAAAACATGGTTGGTGCTTCAAATTAACATATCAAATTCAACAACAATTTACACCAAAAACTAAGCTAATTTAACGAAAGAAACGCAGTTGAGGCTAAAACAATAAAAAGGGGTGTCAAGCTAAATTTGTTTAATACAACAGGAATTGTTTCTTACGGCTTTGGATAGTTAGTTAGCTTAGTTTTCAAAATTTCAAAAGTCCAAGACAATTATTGTACATACAAAACATTTTTTGGACTAAGCAGTTACATACAAATTCTCTAGTCAATGAGCCAAATTCCAAAAGCGTGAGTTTTCTCTGTGGACTCAGAAAATCATGCAGGTGCATGTGCTCAGGAATATTTGCAATCCCTATATAGACTCTAGAGTGACGTGCAAATTTATGGACACAATTTTTTTAATAGCAATGGAAAGGCTATATGCAGCGTACCCGAAAATTCATTCACGCTTGCAGAAGTGGGCCGCAGGTTATTTTTTTGAGCAGCTTTCTCTTATGTCCGACTAAAAGTCTTGATGTTTTTATATTTTATTTTTCCAGCGGCTTTTCTGGGCTTTACAGTGACAGCTTGAAAAAATCAGGTAGGTACTCTACTCGTTGATTTGGCTAATCCAGCAAAATAATATCTCAGAGAACTGATGATACTGTCAAAGCACATATATGAGCTTTTGCAACAAGACCACTAAAATATCATTTTCATTTTTCTGATTAGCCAACTATAAACAGTTTTCAAATCTTGTCAAAAATATGAAGTTTAAAACATACCCACAGCAATTTTAAAAATATACCTAGATAAGATAGATACTTAATACATTTTTAAACAACATAAATTAACGAATTTGTTCGTGTGGTTTAGGGCTATATTGCTTAACATTTAACTAAGAGAATACGTTTTGATTATAAGTAGTCTATTACTGTACGTATAGTCTATTACTGTATGTACATAGTCTATTACTGTACGTAGTCTATTACTGTACTATACCATCTTTTGGTGCGCCTTTTATTGGCTTTCATCTCCGCTTAAAATTAACTCCCGTGTTAAACACTACCTCAAATATTAAAAATTGTTATTTATATAGGATTTTCTTATGTGACCAATTATTTTCAATTATATTTTTAAGTTATTTTTTTGTAGGCTTTTTTGGTCAATTTTTTCTTTAATGCAAATAAAACAAGTCTATTTCGTCTTTTCCCGACGTTTCGTCGTTATTCACGACTTCTTCAGGGGTGTTTTGTAGATTTATTTTAAACTTTGTTGATTTTACATAGTTTAATTTAATTTTCTGTTTTTTAAATTTTTATATAATGAACTCTGTAAATTAATTAATTTGAAACAGAACAAAATAAATTAACATTAAGTGGACTTATAACTTTAAAGAACAAAAACATTGTTTGTCCTTTAAAGTTATAAGTCCACTTAATGTTAATTTATTTTGTTTTGTAGCCAACTTTTTCAAAAATATGCGCGTAAAATGCGAATTTCAAATTGGTATAGCTTGTTATTGTAAATAGAGTCAATAGCAAGTTATTGGTAAAAACCTGCAATACTAGAGGCAATTTAACAAAAACAAAAGTTTTAAAAATTGGCACAGTAAAAGTGAAAATAATGTAATGCGCTGAACATGGTAGATTTTCGATTGATTGCCTGTTTTTATGATATTGTCCTTATGATAAATCCAAGCTTTTAACTTCTAGGGCCGAGTGCAACATTACTAAAAATGTCAACAAAGTGCAAAAAACGGTTGAATTTTTAAGGTTGTTTTGAGTTATACCTCTCCAATTGGGCTTTAACAAAACCATTAAATATTTTGTTGGTTGCAATTAGTTCATTTGTTATTAGATATTTCCTAAAAAATACAAAAATATAAAAAATATATGTTTAATATAAAAAAATGCCCCTCAGTTTACCCTTGAGCCCAACTTCGTACGTACTGTTAAGTACAGAGATTCTTTCTTTAGTCGCACTACACGAATGTGGAATGCTCTACCCAGGCCAATTTTACCCTCCCATTGTGATTTACAGGCATTCAAAACCAATGTGCATCGGTATCTCCTTTTAAATCCCCTCCAACCTACCTAATCGCTCGTGCTGTGTTTTAACATTTTAAGGGTTATCACAACCCTTTTAGTACCCGCTAAATATAACAAAAAAATAATAATTTCAGCCAATTTTCAATTGTCCTTGGCCACTAAGTTAAAAAAAAAAACTAATCAACATTTTTATTTAATATCAAAGCACTTGATAAGTGCTTTTGACCACTCTAGTGCAGAATGGCGGATGCTCCCCCGAATAAGTGATTGTAAAGGTTTTGCTAGGATATTTAGTAATTCAGCTGCCTGCTCCAGATTCCACATCCACTTTAAGAAGCTGCTTGGTTTGCTGTATTCAATGAAACGCCTAGCAAACAAATTAATGTTTGCGGCTACATAACTACATATATACAACAATCTTTCTCTTTATACGGTTACGTAATCAATAATACATATTTGAAGACCTTAAATTTAAAGGTATTTAAAGTTATTGTATAGTTTTTGTTTTATTTTATTTAAAATTTTATTTTATTAAAATTTACTATAAAAAGTTATAATTGTTAATTACTCCTTCAGTCTCAGCGATTGAAAACTTTTTACAACGACTAGCCTCCCCTTGTTAAATATAGCCCCATACTCCGCATTTTAAGACCTTAACCTCAAAGATCAGATGAGCCAAACATTTTTTTTTTAATCAGTTTAATTAAAAAAGAAAAAATTTAAGAAAAGATATACTCTGTGGTTCTATGAGAAGTGTCGAGTGCATCTTTGTATATACATATAATACCTAAAACATTAACTCAAGTTAGCGGTATACTAACATTACCATATCTTAGCAATTCAGCTTTCTTTTTCTAAAAATCTATACAACATACCTAGGTAGCCCCTATTTTGAATTTTAATTCGAATTGAAGGAAATTGATTTTATCCACAAATAATTCAAAATAAATTCTGAATCTCTGCAATACACAACTACATATGTTTCCATATGTAGAAACTTACAAATTCAGAATTTAATTCAATACCAACACAACATCGTTTCCATAGAAACTTATAAAAATAAACAAACAAAAAACAATTTCCTTTCGAATACACTATCCTAGTCTACGCATATAGGTGGTGTATTATCGCTAGAGAGATTTAATGAGATTTTCAATGTATTTTTCCTACAGAGCAAATGCCCTCCCAGGCCAGTGGCACCGCCACCGTCGTTTTGGTTTTTTGATAGTACTATAGATATTTATATACAATGATAAAATGACAAATGATACCAATGATCATTGAAAAAATTAAAAGTTACGTTAGGGCCTTGTATATAAAAACTATAGTACTATCATGAAGAAGATCGATAGAGAGATTCGAGGTGAGCACTACCAGTACTACGAAATTGTAGAGATTGGAGAGTACAGGACAGGGAGAAACTGAGGGAATTGACGATTAGAATGACGTTCAAGGCAACAATAAATGAACGAGAACGACGTATACAAAATTACAGCTAGTTTAAGGGAGTCAACACTAAACTTTTTTTTGTTATTTTCTTCCACCAATTTTGTTTACGAAGGGGAACTTTGAAGCTTTTTTTGCTCTATTTAACGGGGAAGTAGGATAATAAATATAATTTTAAAAGGAATTAGCGGTTGTATTTTTTCTTTCGCTGTGTGCGAGATATGCTGTAGCAAAGTCAAGTAAGTATTACTGTATGCCCAAATAAAAGGCTACAACCAATATTGCCACTAAAGAATATAAGTTAGTTATATAAGAATTTTGTATATGAACTAGGGATAGGAAGAAATTATTTAAATTTTGTAGTTTGATATTTGCATTCATATTTAAGTAGATATGATATATATATGAAATAAGATAATAAATATAATTTTAAAAGGAAATAATGATTTTATTTTTTCTTTCGTTGTGTGTGAGATATGCTGTAGCAAGTTGAGTAATGTTGCCACTTTAAGTTGTACAAGAATTTCTTATATCAAGTAAGGATAGGAAGAAATTGTTTTAATTTTGTAGGTTGACATTTGCGTGCATATTTAAGGAGATATGACAAATATATGATATTACATAGATGGTGAACGCCATTTAGTAGGTAGGTACTTATTATTTTATATTATCTATTATAAATATACATATATAAATGGTAAACAAAATAAAATTTAATAATTTATACAATTTCGGTACGAAACCTTTTTAACTAAAGTTTTTTTGAAAGTTATTAGGCGTAAAAAATATGAGAAAATTATATGCATTTATTTGGGTGACGAGGAAAAAGCAAATTTCTTTCGAAAGAAATCCGAATTTAAAAATGATTTTAATATTTTCTCAAGCGAAATTTTAGATTTTGTGTGTAATTTCTTTAAAAAAATTAACGATTTTTCACAATCATTTTAAAATGTCCAAGAATGAATTTTTAAAGTATTATAAATAATTTCTATAAAGTTTTCAAAAACTAAACAAGCTATGTTTAAAAATTCACGGGGAATTTTCACGTGGAAATTATAACATTTCCAGAAGTGAAATTCTAACTTTATGAGATAATTTTTTAAAATTTCCTAGATTATAACGTTTTTAAAAAATTTATAGTTCACCATGTGAAAATTCATGCGAAAAAAGTTTTAAAAATGAAATTTGAATTTAATAAGTAATTTTTAAAAATTCTCTAAATAACAATTTACAACCAAAATTTGATTTAAATTAATTTTAATCTGCATATTTTCCAACTACCTACTTAAAATTCCACACACTACTTTTCGCGGGAATTAAAAAAACAAGATTTGGAAATTTTTTTGTTGAGTAAGTAGTGTCTAAATATTCACGGGAATTTTGAAAATAGAATACTTAATTTGATTTTCTCACGTGAATTTTTTTAAAATTACTTAATAAAGTTCAAATTTCATTTCAAACACCTTACAAAATGCGAATTTATTGAAATTACTTCACACAATTTTCATAATCGAAATTTGAACATTGCCTAATAGTTATTGTTAAAATATTCACAATTGAATTTTTCACGTGAATTTTTCAATATTATTTCATAAAGTTGAAATTTGGTTTTTGAAAATTTGAATATGCATTTTTAAACTAGGTGAGCTAAATTGAATTTTTTTACGTGAACTAAAAAAAATACTTCGTAAAGTAAAATTTCCTTAGCTTGAATGCGAATTTATTTAAAATACTTAATGCAATTTTCATAAACGAAATTTGAATTTTGTTAAGTAAAAATTTAACAAAGTTAAAAAATTAACAACGTTAAGTAAAATTAAAAAAATTAACAAAGTGCTTATCTTAAATAGACAAAAGATATTTATTTTTTAAATTTTTCTAAAATTTCTCCTTTAAAAACATTTTTTTATAGATAAAATATTTTTTTTTTAATTTTTTCAATTGGTTTTATCTTATTTTCTTTTAAAGATAAAACGATATTTAATTTTTTAAATTATCCCAAAATTTTATTTAAATTGTTTTTTTTTTTGAATATTTTCGAATTTTGTTTACCTTAAAAAGTTTTTTTTAAGGTAAAAAGTTATTCTTTTTTAAATTTTATCAAAATTTCTTTACTTTTAAAAGTATATTTTTTAAAGTTAAACCTATTTTTTCTTAAATTTATCAAGAGTTTCTTAAATGTAAAATACTTTTTTTTTAACTTTATCAAAATTTGTTTTCCTGTAAAAGTATTTTTTTGAAAGGTAGCTAAAACAAATTTTTTGTTTTTATCAATTTTTTTACATTTAAAGTAATCCAATTTTGATAAATTTACCTGTACAAAAATTACTTTTAAAGTGTTTTTTCTAGTTTTTTTTTCCAAAAAAATAAACCTCAAAAAAATGTTTCTGGATTTTTTTTTTCGAAAAAAATGTTTGTTCTTGAATGCCTCATAAAGAAATATAGCATCGTTGTAAGACTAGGTTTGCCTAAGAATTGTGAAAATTAGCAACGGTGTAGTCTTGATAATATGATTTTCAGCTGAAATTGAAAATTTTCAACAAATTCGAAGCAAATCAAATCATAATTAACCTATCTATAGACATATGTATGTATATTGTGTACTATCATAGACTTTGATAGAAAACAACAAAAAAATCTGTTTGCTAATTCAAATTCAAACAAAAAACGATACTGTTGTACAATGCACCATGACAACGAGAACATTTTTTTCATTTTGTGCGAATAATCCCCTTCGTTGCCATGACGGAAAAACTATCTCACTTACACCAGGTAATTGTTGTCAGCAACTGTCAGAATCAACAAAATATACTCCTCTCGTTCTTACTACCAGCTTTTATTCCTCTTCCTATCCTCATTCACATCTCTCCAAACCAACGTGGCACGATGTTTGCGCCCTCACGAGAACACTCCCAGTAACAGAAAAATCGATTCCATAATAGTACTATAGTTTTTATATACAAAGCCTATACAAAAATTACTTTTAAGGTGTTTTTTTTTCTAGTTTTTTTTTTTCCAAAAATATAAACCTCAAAAAAATGTTTCTTGATTTTTTTTTTCGAAAAAAATGTTTGTTCTTGAAAGCCTCATAAAGAAATATAGCATCGTTGTAAGACTATGTTTGCCTAGGAATTGTGAAAATTAGCAACGGTGTAGTCTTGATAATATGATTTTCAGCTGAAATTGAAAATTTTCAACAAATTCGAAGCAAATCAAATCATAATTAACCTATCTATAGACATATGTATGTATATTGTGTACTATCATAGACTTTGATAGAAAACAACAAAAAAATCTGTTTGCTAATTCAAATTCAAACAAAAAACGATACTGTTGTACAATGCACCATGACAACGAGAATATTTTTTTCATTTTGTGCGAATAATCCCCTTCGTTGCCATGACGAAAAACTATCTCACTCACACCAGGTAATTGTTGTCAGCAACTGTCAGAATCAACAAAATATACTCCTCTCCTTCTTACTACCAGCTTTTATTCCTCTTCCTATCCTCATTCACATCTCTCCAAACCAACGTGGCACGATGTTTGCGCCCTCACCAGAACACTCCCAGTAACAGAAAAATCGATTCCATTATAGTACTATAGTTTTTATATACAAAGGTAACCATGACAATTTTCATTATTTCGTGTTGATTTGAAAATGTTTGTAGGTATGTATTTTTCTTTAGTGGTATGGGGTGTATTTTTATTTTTGTTGACATATATCTATACATGATTTTCAAGCTACGCTGAAGATGTTTTTTACATATTAAAATATAGAGAAAACTGTTCAAGGATAAGTTTGTTTATTTTATGTGTAAAAACGGAAAAAGACTATATTAGTTGTTAGTCTAGAGATGTTTGTCGATTATGATTATTCTTATCAAAAATAGGAGTTCAGTTTTGTTTTCTTTTTTGCATATTTTCTGAAAAAGATATTTTTGCTTTCAGATATGTAGGTATTTAAGTATCGATACTAATGCAGTATAATAAGTTCTGTAACGGTTTATTACTCCTTGTTTAAATTCCATAGACTAAACTTCGTTTGAAGTGTTTATTTCTTTACTTTTGTAAATAATATTACAATTATTAGATACAATAATTTTAAATGTCAGTTTAAATTTAAACACAGTTTTATTAAATTCCCCTGAAGAAGGCAGCAACCCCTGCCGAAACGTCGGGAAAGCTAATGTAACTTAATTGTTTCATTGCAAAAACTACAGTGACCAAAAAAAGCCGACGGAAAGATTATTTTTAATCACTTCCAATCACAATTATTAACTCCAAATTGGTCAATAAATCATTTTTAGTTTACATTTTATGTTAATTTTTTCTAAGCCCTAAGGTTGGGGCTAAAGCCTGAAGCGAATTGGACAACAAATCAAGTTGGGGTTATGAATAATGGACATGTTTCATGCAACGACAATTTCCCCTTAAGACAAAACTCAGAAAATTTGGGTTGAAAAAACAGCTTGTGACTATTAAGGTCTGAGAATATTGGACAAAAACGACGCCAGGGTTAAACAAATAACTCCCTAAAAACTAACATTCTTATTCTAGAGAGTCTTGGGTGCTTAAGTCTGGGGACTGGCAAAGTCCGAAGTTGGGACTAAAGCTTGAAAAAATAATTTAAAAAAACATGGTTGGTGCTTCACATTAACATATCAAATTCAACAACAATTTACACCAAAAACTAAGCTAATTTAACGAAAGAAACGCAGTTGAGGCTAAAACAATAAAAAGGGGTGTCAAGCTAAATTTGTTTAATACAACAGGAATTGTTTCTTACGGCTTTGGATAGTTAGTTAGCTTAGTTTTCAAAATTTCAAAAGTCCAAGACAATTATTGTACATACAAAACATTTTTTGGACTAAGCAGTAACATACAAATTCTCTAGTCAATGAGCCAAATTCCAAAAGCGTGAGTTTTCTCTGTGGACTCAGAAAATCATGCAGGGCATGTGCTCAGAAATTTTTGCAATCCCTATATAGACTCTAGAGTGACGTGCAAATTTATGGACACAATTTTTTTAATAGCAATGGAAAGGGTATATGCAGCGTACCCGAAAATTCATTCACGCTTGCAGAAGTGGGCCGCAGGTTATTTTTTTGAGCAGCTTTCTCTTATGTCCGACTAAAAGTCTTGATGTTTTTATATTTTATTTTTCCAGCGGCTTTTCTGGGCTTTACAGTGACAGCTTGAAAAAAACAGGTAGGTACTCTACTCGTTGATTTGGCTAATCCAGCAAAATAAGATCTCAGAGAACTGATGATACTGTCAAAGCACATATATGAGCTTTTGCAACAAGACCACTAAAATATCATTTTCATTTTTCTGATTAGCCAACTATAAACAGTTTTCAAATCTTGTCAAAAATATGAAGTTTAAAACATACCCACAGCAATTTTAAAAATATACCTAGATAAGATAGATACTTAATACATTTTTAAACAACATAAATTAACGAATTTGTTCGTGTGGTTTAGGGCTATATTGCTTAACATTTAACTAAGAGAATAAGTTTTGATTATAAGTAGTCTATTACTGTACGTATAGTCTATTACTGTATGTACATAGTCTATTACTGTACGTAGTCTATTACTGTACTATACCATCTTTTGGTGCGCCTTTTATTGGCTTTCATCTCCGCTTAAAATTAACTCCCGTGTTAAACACTACCTCAAATATTAAAAATTGTTATTTATATAGGATTTTTTTATGTGACCAATTATTTTCAATTATATTTTTAAGTTATTTTTTTGTAGGCTTTTTTGGTCAATTTTTTCTTTAATGCAAATAAAACAAGTCTATTTCGTCTTTTCCCGACGTTTCGTCGTTATTCACTACTTCTTCAGGGGTGTTTTGTAGATTTATTTTAAACTTTGTTGATTTTACATAGTTTAATTTAATTTTCTGTTTTTTAAATTTTTATATAATGAACTCTGTAAATTAATTAATTTGAAACAGAACAAAATAAATTAACATTAAGTGGACTTATAACTTTAAAGAACAAAAACATTGTTTGTCCTTTAAAGTTATAAGTCCACTTAATGTTAATTTATTTTGTTCTGTTTCAAATTAATTTATTTACAGAGTTCATTATATAAAAATTTAAAAAACAGAAAATTAAATTAAACTATGTAAAATCAACAAAGTTTAAAATAAATCTACAAAACGCCCCTGAAGAAGTCGTGAATAACGACGAAACGTCGGGAAAAGATGAAATAGACTTGTTTTATTTGCATTAAAGAAAAAATTGACCAAAAAAGCCTACAAAAAAAAATTAAAAAAATTGTTATTGTACTTTATACTCAAAACATTTTAAAGCGCGACATCAGGAGTGGATATAAAGGTACAAAAAAACTGCTATTATTAAAGGAAAAGTGGGAATGTCAAAATTCCTTTTCTGTTATATAACTATATATGTTCAATTGTACATGTACTTGTACAATACATCTACATACAGGGTTCCCCGTAAAGAAATAATAGGTAGACTTTATGGCCGTCCTGAAAACTGAAAAAAAAGCTCTATCACAACCACAACAAAAGATAAATGCATTTTTATGTTCAGTGCATTATTTTTGGCCTTACTTTACATTTTTGAATACCACGACTACAAGTGAATGAATTCCACCGTTTTTGTTTCGTAGCAATATTTAACATTATTTGTGCCAGAACATTAGTAGAAGAAAATTATAATAACTGTTGGACTGAAAGAAAATAATTTTTGAAAAAGTTAAATCATCTCCGGTATAAAAAAATGCATGAATACCTAAGTAGCCAACTTTTTCAAAAATATGCGCGTAAAATGCGAATTTCAAATTGGTATAGCTTGTTATTGTAAATAGAGTCAATAGCAAGTTATTGGTAAAAACCTGCAATACTAGAGGCAATTTAACAAAAACAAAAGTTTTAAAAATTGGCACAGTAAAAGTGAAAATAATGTAATGCGCTGAACATGGTAGATTTTCGATTGATTGCCTGTTTTTATGATATTGTCCTTATGATAAATCCAAGCTTTTAACTTCTAGGGCCGAGTGCAACATTACTAAAAATGTCAACAAAGTGCAAAAAACGGTTGAATTTTTAAGGTTGTTTTGAGTTATACCTCTCCAATTGGGCTTTAACAAAACCATTAAATATTTTGTTGGTTGCAATTAGTTCATTTGTTATAAGATATTTCCTAAAAAATACAAAAATATAAAAAATATATGTTTAATATAAAAAAATGCCCCTCAGTTTACCCTTGAGCCCAACTTCGTACGTACTGTTAAGTACAGAGATTCTTTCTTTAGTCGCACTACACGAATGTGGAATGCTCTACCCAGGCCAATTTTACCCTCCCATTGTGATTTACAGGCATTCAAAACCAATGTGCATCGGTATCTCCTTTTAAATCCCCTCCAACCTACCTAATCGCTCGTGCTGTGTATTAACATTTTAAGGGTAATCACAACCCTTTTAGTACCCGCTAAATATAACAAAAAAATAATAATTTCAGCCAATTTTCAATTGTCCTTGGCCACTAAGTTAAAAAAAAAAAACTAATCAACATTTTTATTTAATATCAAAGCACTTGATAAGTGCATTCGACCACTCTAGTGCAGAATGGCGGATGCTCCCCCGAATAAATGATTGTAAAGGTTTTGTTAGGATATTTAGTAATTCAGCTGCCTGCTCCAGATTCCACATCCACTTTAAGAAGCTGCTTGGTTTGCTGTATTCAATGAAACGCCTAGCAAACAAATTAATGTTTGCGGCTACATAACTACATATATACAACAATCTTTCTCTTTATACGGTTACGTAATCAATAATACATATTTGAAGACCTTAAATTTAAAGATATTTAAAGTTATTGTATAGTTTTTGTTTTATTTTATTTAAAATTTTATTTTATTAAAATTTACTATAAAAAGTTATAATTGTTAATTACTCCTTCAGTCTCAGCGATTGAAAACTTTTTACAACGACTAGCCTCCCCTTGTTAAATATAGCCTCATACTCCGCATTTTAAGACCTTAACCTCAAAGATCAGATGAGCCAAACATTTTTTTTTTAATCAGTTTAATCAAAAAAGAAAAAATTTAAGAAAAGATACACTCTGTGGTTCTATGAGAAGTGTCGAGTGCATCTTTGTATATACATATAATACCTAAAACATTAACTCAAGTTAGCGGTATACTAACATTACCATATCTTAGCAATTCAGCTTTCTTTTTCTAAAAATCTATACAACATACCTAGGTAGCCCCTGTTTTGAATTTTAATTCGAATTGAAGGAAATTGATTTTATCCACAAATAATTCAAAATAAATTCTGAATCTCTGCAATACACAACTACATATGTTTCCATATGTAGAAACATACAAATTCTGAATTTAATTCAATACCAACACAACATCGTTTCCATAGAAACTTATAAAAATAAACAAACAAAAAAACAAACAAATATAGGTGGTGTATTATCGCTAGAGAGATTTAATGAGATTTTCAATGTATTTTTCCTACAGAGCAAATGCCCTCCCAGGCCAGTGGCACCGCCACCGTCGTTTTGGTTTTTTGATAGTACTATAGATATTTATATACAATGATAAAATGACAAATGATACCAATGATCATTGAAAAAATTAAAAGTTACGTTAGGGCCTTGTATATAAAAACTATAGTACTATCATGAAGAAGATCTATAGAGAGATTCGAGGTGAGCACTACCAGTACTACGAAATTGTAGAGATTGGAGAGTACAGGACAGGGAGAAACTGAGGGAATTGACGATTAGAATGACGTTCAAGGCAACAATAAATGTACGAGAACGACGTATACAAAATTAAAGCTAGTTTAAGGGAGTCAACACCTTTGTATATAAAAACTATAGTACTATTATGGAATCGATTTTTCTGTTACTGGGAGTGTTCTCGTGAGGGCGCAAACATCGTGCCACGTTGGTTTGGAGAGATGTGAATGAGGATAGGAAGAGGAATAAAAGCTGGTAGTAAGAACGAGAGGAGTATATTTTGTTGATTCTGACAGTTGCTGACAACAATTACCTGGTGTAAGTGAGATAGTTTTTCCGTCATGGCAACGAAGGGGATTATTCGCACAAAATGAAAAAAATGTTCTCGTTGTCATAGTGCATTGTACAACAGTATCGTTTTTTGTTTGAATTTGAATTAGCAAACAGATTTTTTTGTTGTTTTCTATCAAAGTCTATGATAGTATACAATATACATACATATGTCTATAGATAGGTTAATTATGATTTGATTTGCTTCGAATTTGTTGAAAATTTTCAATTTCAGCTGAAAATCATATTATATATATAATATAAATTTAGACACTACTAACTCAACAAAAAAATTTCCAAATCTTGTTTTTTTTATTCCCGCGAAAAGTAGTGTGTGGAATTTTTAGTAGGTAGTTGGAAAATATGCAGATTAAATTTAATTTAAATCAAATTTTGTTTGTAAATTGTTATTTAGAGAATTTTTAAAAATTACTTATTAAATTCAAATTTCATTTTTGAAACTTTTTTCGCATGAATTTTTACATGGTAAACTATAAATTTTTTAAAAATGTTATAATCTGGGATATTTTAAAAAATAATCTCATAAAGTTAGAATTTGACTTCTGGAAATGTTATAATTTCCACGTGAAAATTCCCCGTGAATTTTTAAACATAGCTTGTTTCATTTTTGAAAACTTTATAGAAATTATTTATAATACTTTAAAAATTCATTTCTGGACATTTTAAAATGATTGTGAGAAATCGTTAATTTTTTTAAGAAATTACACACAAAATTTAAAATTTCGCTTGAGAAAATATTAAAATCATTTTTAAATTCGGGCTTCTTTCGAAAGAAATTTGCTTTTTCCTCGTCACCCAAATAAATGCATATAATTTTCTCATATTTTTCACGCCCAATAATTTTCATTTTTGTCTACGAAAAGTTCACTTCACTTGAATGTATATGAAAAACTTTAGTTAAAAAGGTTTCGTACCGAAATTGTATAAATTATTAAATTTTATTTTGTTTACCATTTATATATATGTATACTAGCCACCCGCAGAAAATGTCGCTTCGAAGACTTACAAACAGTATCCTAATACCCCCACGGGTTAACAGTTGCTTCGCAGGCATACACAGTACACACTCCCTCTGTATAGTATAGTATAGCCTTTCTGTCGAGTGCGTTCTTACTTGTTTGTAGGTTTTGCACGTAAAAGTTCAGCTTAGTGTGATCTTTGTTTAACTTTTAATGTGATCTGTACCTATGTATGTATGTATGTATGTATGTTTTTATGTAAACATTAAATTTGTTTGCAAGATTTTGAGGGTAGGAAGTTATCTTAGTTGACTTGAAATTAACAATTTTGGGGCTTAACTAAGCGTCCTAGCGAATTTAAAATGGCATATTTGTGAGTGCCGCCTTTCCATCAATGTATCGCATGCTATTATCTGTTATCTTTAAACGCGATTTGCGGCTAAATTAAACGTCCTACAGGCTTCAAAGTTGACACTTTTTCTAACTTCAAACTCGATTTGCGGCAAAATTACTTGTCCTAGTGACTTAAAATTGGAATATTCGTATTTTTCAAAATCGACACATTTTTCTACTTAAATGGTATTTGCTTCTAAACTAATAGTCCTAGCGACCAGTCACAGGTTATTTTTGTATTTAATAAAATAATTGTCTATATTGTAAGGCCTTCCCTCTGATACCTCATTTATAAATAGTAAAAAAAAATTGCCCAAGCTATGGCCATTTACGTGTATGTAATGTATATTTTTCCAAAAAGAAACAATTTGATCGACCTATAGACTGGATTTTTTGATTAATTTTCCTGTCAATTATTATTATTCACATAATTGAAGGAGAAGGTGACACCTATAAATGTGCACCATTAGTTTTTCAAAATTTATAAATTTTTCATTAACTTTTAGCAATTTTTTAAGTAAATACACTCAAAAGGTATGAATTTTTCGCTTTATGGAAAATTCTTTCTATTTTAACAATTTATTTTGTCATGCAAATTAATTAATTTTTATTTTTATAATTTTCTATGTCTTATAACCTTTCATTTGATACCTCATTTATAAATATCCAAAAAGTATTGCCCAAGTTATGGCTATTTACAGGTATCTTACGTATATTTTTCGCAAGAGTCGACCAATAGACTGGATTTTTGCAAAAATTTTCTTTCAATTATGTTTAAAAATCCATATTAAACCTTGTGGTTATCATAGAAATATGTTTTATATACCAAAATAATTACTAATTGGTACAGATTAATACAAAATTTAAATTTTGGTAATCGGTTGCATAAAAAGTTATAATATTGACTATTTAGCCAAAATATTGCTATTTTATCTGTTTAAGCGTATTTGTCTTTAAAAGTGTATGGACGTCTATTAATATCTTGTATGTATTTAAATAGTGAGACAATGACCTTTCCATCGACATCTAAATTTTGAAATTCGGATAAGTGCTTTCCGATTTATAGCTAATTTTATGCAGACAAATTGACAATTTTAAAATTTTTTTCTGGATTTCTCTGTAAAAATATTTCTAATGTAAAATTTTAATATATGAAATTAAACTAATTTTAGAGTGACTTTTGTTGAAATAATTACTTAACATTTATCAGAAATATTAAAGATAAGGGTTAGGGCAATTAGAGTGTTGGTTTTGTTTTTCAAAATTTATCAATTTTGTATAACTTTTGCATTTAAAGCACCAAAAATAGAATTGATATTTGACTAAATCACTTTTTTAGTATGAATTTTTTTAAGATTTTGCTTAAATTTTAACACAGAAATTTAGATTGTAAATTTTTACTTTAAATTCATGTATCATTTGTTATTAACTTTTAAGTATTACTCAAGTTTGATGCCTCTAAATTTGGCTAAATGGAACTTTTTTCTGATTTATTTTATTAAATTGCCCCTACTTTTTTCCCGTTAAATTTACAAATACAAAATTACTCACATATTTGTAGAAGAAGGTTACACCTATAAATATGCATCATTAGTTCTTTTAAATTTTAAAATTTTTCACTAACTTTTGAATTTAAAGTACGAAAAATTAAGTTGATTTTTCAATAAAACACATTTTTAGTACAAAGGTTTTTAATATTTTGCAATAATTTTTACACACGAATTTAAGTTATAAAATTCTTCCTAAATTTCATGTATCAGTTATTATGAACTATTAAGTATTACTCAATTTTGAAACCTCTAATGTTGCCTAAATGTAGGTTTTTTTGTGATTTATTTATTAAATTGCCCCTTTTTTTTTTGTTAGATTTACAAATATAAAATTATCTACATATTTGTAGAAGAATGTTACAGCTATAATTCTGCATCATTATTTTTTTGAATTTCGAAAAACTTTCATCAAGTTTTGAATTTAATATATGTAATATAAATTTGACAGGTCACTTACACACCCTTTTATTATGAAAGTTTTCACCCCCCCTCAATAATTTAGCACACATTTAGCCACATCGCATAGCTGAATTTTGAGATATTAACTTTAAATATCGGCCAATTAGAAATGAAGTAATGATTTTTCATATTAAAAATAATCGAATAAAAAATAATTTGAGATAACGGGTCTTTGTAGTGGTTGACGAATTTTGAGAATGAACAAAGCGGAGCATTTCTATGGATTTTATTCGATTTTTTATGAATTTTAAAAAATCAATTGTGGCGCTAATATAGGAGGTAGATTAAAAAATGGGTATTCCATTGAGATTAAATATAAGATAAAACTAAATCAATCCATGCACACACTCACATGTTATTAAGTTATATGTATAAACAATATTATATTGTTAATTTCTCAGCTCAACGGTACAATAGGAATATAATTTTTACTTATACAAATTCCTAGAACATATAGCTATATTTCATTAGTACATTGCAAGCGTGTACGACAGTTAATTAAAAATATATTAATAAAAAACCAAAAAAAAAACAAATTTCAAAATTTTTACTCCTTCTTAAATAAATCTGTCAAATGATAAGTAAGAAAGATAAAATGTTTACTATTTAATTACTATCAAATTATTCTATAACATAGTAAAATTTGAGATTTTTCCAACAACCCATTAAAAAGATAAAAATCAAATACTTTCAAAAATTGTTCAAAAAAATTAACCTTTTTTCAAAAATTATTTTGGGTATGAAAAAAAAATCCTATCAAAAATTCCTTTAACATTTTATTTTTGTATTATCTTTAAAAGTATGTAAAAATATTTTTAAAAAAATGTATCTTTATACAACTTTTAAGCACTTTTCGTAACGACTATTTGTGCCTATTTCAGTCTTAAATAGGTAAATAGGTGATTTGGATTTTCGCAAAAAAAAGATGTACATGTTTTTTTTCCTAATTCTTAAAGATCTATAAAATAAATAAAAAATGAAGTTCCCACGACGTCGCGTTTAGAAGTTAGAAATCGGACTTTGCCCTACATTTACCCTCGTTTATCCTATTAAATACGCGAATTTCAAAAAATCCGATCTTATCGCTCACCTACATAAACTTTGCAATCGTATAAATTTTAGTTTGAATTTTTATGACTTGTAGTTTAGGCTGTAGCGTGATTTGTAAAAATGGTCATATTTAATACGATTAAAATTCTTTCTTTTATATAGAATAAATTTATAATAGATAATATAAAATAATAAGTACCTACCTACTAAATGGCGTTCACCATCTAATATCATATATTTGTCATATCTCCTTAAATATGAACGCAAATATCAACCTACAAAATTAAAACAATTTCTTCCTATCCCTACTTGATATAAGAAATTCTTGTACAACTTAAAGTGGCAACATTACTCAACTTGCTACAGCACATCTCACACACAACGAAAGAAAAAATATAAACATTATTTCCTTTTAAAATTATATTTATTATCCTACTTCCTCCTTAAATTTAGCAAAAAAAAGCTTCAGTCTTCCCCTACGTAAACAAAATTGGTGGAAGAAAACAACAAAAAAGAGTTTAGTGTTTACTCCCTTGCACTAGCTTTAATTTTGTATGCGTTGTTCTCGTTCATTTATTGTTGCCTTAAACGTCATTCTAATCGTCAATTCCCTCAGTTTCTCCCTTTCCTGTACTCTCCAAACTCTACAATTTCGTAGTACTGGTAGTGCTCACCTTGAATCTCTCTATCGATCTTCTTCATGATAGTACTATAGTTTTTATATACAAAGGTCAACACTAAACTTTTTTTTGTTATTTTCTTCCACCAATTTTGTTTACGAAGGGGAACCTTGAAGCTTTTTTTGCTCTATTTAACGGGGAAGTAGGATAATAAATATAATTTTAAAAGGAATTAGCGGTTGTATTTTTTCTTTCGCTGTGTGCGAGATATGCTGTAGCAAAGTCAAGTAAGTATTACTGTATGCCCAAATAAAAGGCTACAACCAATATTGCCACTAAAGAATATAAGTTAGTTATATAAGAATTTTGTATATGAACTAGGGATAGGAAGAAATTATTTAAATTTTGTAGTTTGATATTTGCATTCATATTTAAGTAGATATGATATATATATGAAATAAGATAATAAATATAATTTTAAAAGGAAATAATGATTTTATTTTTTCTTTCGTTGTGTGTGAGATATGCTGTAGCAAGTTGAGTAATGTTGCCACTTTAAGTTGTACAAGAATTTCTTATATCAAGTAGGGATAGGAAGAAATTGTTTTAATTTTGTAGGTTGATATTTGCGTGCATATTTAAGGAGATATGACAAATATATTATATTACATAGATGGTGAACGCCATTTAGTAGGTAGGTACTTATTATTTTATATTATCTATTATAAATATACATATATAAATGGTAAACAAAATAAAATTTAATAATTTATACAATTTCGGTACGAAACCTTTTTAACTAAAGTTTTTCATATACATCCAAGTGAAGTGAACTTTTCGTTGACAAAAATGAAAGTTATTAGGCGTAAAAAATATGAGAAAATTATATGCATTTATTTGGGTGACGAGGAAAAAGCAAATTTCTTTCGAAAGAAATCCGAATTTAAAAATGATTTTAATATTTTCTCAAGCGAAATTTTAAATTTTGTGTGTAATTTCTTTAAAAAAATTAACGATTTTTCACAATCATTTTAAAATGTCCAAGAATGAATTTTTAAAGTATTATAAATAATTTCTATAAAGTTTTCAAAAACTAAACAAACTATGTTTAAAAATTCACGGGGAATTTTCACGTGGAAATTATAACATTTCCAGAAGTGAAATTCTAACTTTATGAGATAATTTTTTAAAATTTCCTAGATTATAACGTTTTTAAAAAATTTATAGTTCACCATGTGAAAATTCATGCGAAAAAAGTTTTAAAAATGAAATTTGAATTTAATAAGTAATTTTTAAAAATTCTCTAAATAACAATTTACAACCAAAATTTGATTTAAAATAATTTTAATCTGCATATTTTCCTACTACCTACTAAAAATTCCACACACTACTTTTCGCGGGAATTAAAAAAACAAGATTTGAAAATTTTTTTGTTGAGTAAGTAGTGTCTAAATATTCACGGGAATTTTGAAAATAGAATACTTAATTTGATTTTCTCACGTGAATTTTTTAAAAATTACTTAATAAAGTTCAAATTTCATTTCAAACACCTTACAAAATGCGAGTTTATTGAAATTACTTCACACAATTTTCATAATCGAAATTTGAACATTGCCTAATAGTTATTGTTAAAATATTCACAATTGAATTTTTCACGTGAATTTTTCAATATTATTTCATAAAGTTGAAATTTGGTTTTTGAAAATTTGAATATGCATTTTTAAACTAGGTGAGCTAAATTGAATTTTTTTACGTGAACTAAAAAAAAACTTCGTAAAGTAAAATTTCCTTAGCTTGAATGCGAATTTATTTAAAATACTTAATGCAATTTTCATAAACGAAATTTGAATTTTGTTAAGTAAAAATTTAACAAAGTTAAAAAATTAACAACGTTAAGTAAAATTAAAAAAATTAACAAAGTGCTTATCTTAAATAGACAAAAGATATTTATTTTTTAAATTTTTCTAAAATTTCTCCTTTAAAAACATTTTTTTATAGATAAAATATTTTTTTTTTAATTTTTTCAATTGGTTTTATCTTATTTTCTTTTAAGGATAAAACGATATTTATTTTTTTAAATTATCCCAAAATTTTATTTAAATTGTTTTTTTTTTTTTGAATATTTTCGAATTTTGTTTACCTTAAAAAGTTTTTCTTAAGGTAAAAAGTTTTTCTTTTTTAAATTTTATCAAAATTTCTTTACTTTTAAAAGTATATTTTTTAAAGTTAAACTTATTTTTTCTTAAATTTATCAAGAGTTTTTTAAATGTAAAATACTTTTTTTTTAACTTTATCAAAATTTGTTTTCCTGTTAAAGTATTTTTTTGAAGGGTAGCTAAAACAAATTCTTTGTTTTTATCAAATTTTTTACATTTAAAGTAATCCAATTTTGATAAATTTACCTGTACAAAAATTACTTTTAAAGTGTTTTTTCTAGTTTTTTTTTTTCCAAAAAAATAAACCTCAAAAAAATGTTTCTGGATTTTTTTTTCGAAAAAAATGTTTGTTCTTGAATGCCTCATAAAGAAATATAGCATCGTTGTAAGACTAGGTTTGCCTAAGAATTGTGAAAATTAGCAACGGTGTAGTCTTGATAATATGATTTTCAGCTGAAATTGAAAATTTTCAACAAATTCGAAGCAAATCAAATCATAATTAACCTATCTATAGACATATGTATGTATATTGTGTACTATCATAGACTTTGATAGAAAACAACAAAAAAATCTGTTTGCTAATTCAAATTCAAACAAAAAACGATACTGTTGTACAATGCACCATGACAACGAGAACATTTTTTTCATTTTGTGCGAATAATCCCCTTCGTTGCCATGACGGAAAAACTATCTCACTTACACCAGGTAATTGTTGTCAGCAACTGTCAGAATCAACAAAATATACTCCTCTCGTTCTTACTACCAGCTTTTATTCCTCTTCCTATCCTCATTCACATCTCTCCAAACCAACGTGGCACGATGTTTGCGCCCTCACGAGAACACTCCCAGTAACAGAAAAATCGATTCCATAATAGTACTATAGTTTTTATATACAAAGCCTATACAAAAATTACTTTTAAGGTGTTTTTTTTTTCTAGTTTTTTTTTTTTTTTCCAAAAATATAAACCTCAAAAAAATGTTTCTTGATTTTTTTTTTCGAAAAAAATGTTTGTTCTTGAAAGCCTCATAAAGAAATATAGCATCGTTGTAAGACTATGTTTGCCTAGGAATTGTGAAAATTAGCAACGGTGTAGTCTTGATAATATGATTTTCAGCTGAAATTGAAAATTTTCAACAAATTCGAAGCAAATCAAATCATAATTAACCTATCTATAGACATATGTATGTATATTGTGTACTATCATAGACTTTGATAGAAAAAAACAAAAAAATCTGTTTGCTAATTCAAATTCAAACAAAAAACGATACTGTTGTACAATGCACCATGACAACGAGAATATTTTTTTCATTTTGTGCGAATAATCCCCTTCGTTGCCATGACGAAAAACTATCTCACTCACACCAGGTAATTGTTGTCAGCAACTGTCAGAATCAACAAAATATACTCCTCTCCTTCTTACTACCAGCTTTTATTCCTCTTCCTATCCTCATTCACATCTCTCCAAACCAACGTGGCACGATGTTTGCGCCCTCACCAGAACACTCCCAGTAACAGAAAAATCGATTCCATTATAGTACTATAGTTTTTATATACAAAGGTAACCATGACAATTTTCATTATTTCGTGTTGATTTGAAAAATGTTTGTTGGTATGTATTTTTCTTTAGTGGTATGGGGTGTATTTTTATTTTTGTTGACATATATCTATACATGATTTTCAAGCTACGCTGAAGATGTTTTCTTACATATTAAAATATAGAGAAAACTGTTCAAGGATAAGTTTGTTTATTTTATGTGTAAAAACGGAAAAAGACTATATTAGTTGTTAGTCTAGAGATGGTTTGTCGATTATGATTATTCTTATCAAAAATAGGAGTTCAGTTTTGTTTTCTTTTTTGCATATTTTCTGAAAAAGATATTTTTGCTTTCAGATATGTAGGTATTTAAGTATCGATACTAATGCAGTATAATAAGTTCTGTAACGGTTTATTACTGCAATTCATACAGGAGCACAATGTTTGAACGTGTAGATTTTTATATTCGTCTAAAATATTGTTAAGACATGAAATTTTATGAACAAAGTAACTTGGTTGGGGCTGAACAGTTTACATTTTATGTTAATTTTTTCTAAGCCCTAAGGTTGGGGCTAAAGCCTGAAGCGAATTGGACAACAAATCAAGTTGGGGCTATGAATAATGGACATGTTTCATCCAACGACAATTTCCCCTTAAGACAAAACTCAGAAAATTTGGGTTGAAAAAACAGCTTGTGACTATTAAGGTCTGAGAATATTGGACAAAAACGACGCCAGGGTTAAACAAATAACTCCCTAAAAACTAACATTCTTATTCTAGAGAGTCTTGGGTGCTTAAGTCTGGGGACTGGCAAAGTCCGAAGTTGGGACTAAAGCTTGAAAAAATAATTTAAAAAAAACATGGTTGGTGCTTCACATTAACATATCAAATTTAACAACAATTTACACCAAAAACTAAGCTAATTTAACGAAAGAAACGCAGTTGAGGCTAAAACAATAAAAAGGGGTGTCAAGCTAAATTTGTTTAATACAACAGGAATTGTTTCTTACGGCTTTGGATAGTTAGTAAGCTTAGTTTTCAAAATTTCAAAAGTCCAAGACAATTATTGTACATACAAAACATTTTTTGGACTAAGCAGTTACATACAAATTCTCTAGTCAATGAGCCAAATTCCAAAAGCGTGAGTTTTCTCTGTGGACTCAGAAAATCATGCAGGTGCATGTGCTCAGGAATATTTGCAATCCCTATATAGACTCTAGAGTGACGTGCAAATTTATGGACACAATTTTTTTAATAGCAATGGAAAGGGTATATGCAGCGTACCCGAAAATTCATTCACGCTTGCAGAAGTGGGCCGCAGGTTATTTTTTTGAGCAGCTTTCTCTTATGTCCGACTAAACGTCTTGATGTTTTTATATTTTATTTTTCCAGCGGCTTTTCTGGGCTTTACAGTGACAGCTTGAAAAAAACAGATAGGTACTCTACTCGTTGATTTGGCTAATCCAGCAAAATAAGATCTCAGAGAACTGATGATACTGTCAAAGCACATATATGAGCTTTTGCAACAAGACCACTTAAATATCATTTTCATTTTTCTGATTAGCCAACTATAAACAGTTTTCAAATCTTGTCAAAAATATGAAGTTTAAAACATACGCACAGCAATTTTAAAAATATCCCTAGATA